>WAAB01000627.1:0-11357 GCA_013389865.1 Piaya cayana
GGTCCCCTCACCATGGGGCTGGGAGGTGACCAGAGTGCTTCTCTCCAGGTTGTACCACCTGGTGCTCCGACACCCACGCTGGGCAGTGATTTCTGCCTTGCCTTTAGGGGCGTTTTGACCCCCAGATTTTGCCTGTCCTGATCTTGCACCATGCAGCATCATTCTGGGATGTGAACTGATGGCAATGGGCTCTGGTACCCAGTGGGGCTGGCAGTGCCATCACACCCTGTGTGGTCCCGTCCCCGGGGCAGCGATGCCCTTGGGAGCAGACAGGGCATTTCGGGGCTCGAGGTGGCAGAGGCGTTCGAACAATCCTGTGTTGGTGACCTAACAAGGAGCAGTTCCCAAAACTTGTGAGACCTATTTACTACCCGAAGGTTAATTATGGAAACCCACTGCATCTGGGCCAGCATCCAACCGCGCTTCTCATTCCTATCTGTGCGCCCTGTCCGTGCTGGCGGCTCTGAAATCTCTGCGGTTTCTGGATGGTGCTGGGAGCTGGCTGGGCTGGAAACAGATAACTGCTATTTAGCGGCGCTGAGTGCCAAACCGCACGTGGATGGGGGATGCCCGTGGCTGTGTGGAACTCAACGTGCCTCTCCAGCTCTGAAAGCCCAGGTTGGCATGGGCAGCAAGCATCAGACGAGCGTGGGAGGCAGTGCAGGGGCTTCCACCAGGCTGGAAGAGGAAAGGTGCCTTCAGAGAGCAGAGCAGGGTCTGGATTTGCCCTCGGATGCGTTTGAGTGATGTCCAGCTCAGCTGGATGATGCTGACCCAGGGAGTTCAGTGCTGGGTGTCGCAGCCAGAGTTAATTCCTCTTTCTGCGTGTGCTGGCGATGCCCCGGCCCCTCCGGCAGCGGTCGGATGCGTGTTTCCTGTGGGGTTGTTTCCGATCCTTGATGTCTGAAGCACTAAAGGCACCTGCCTCTGGTTTAGAAGATTTTCCATCATTCCTGTTAGCAGTAGGTTTTAGTTTGCAGGCAGGGAAGGGGAGCTGGGCTCTGCTTCTGCGTGTTCAGTGTCGCAGGCAACACTTTATTGTAAGGCAGGATGGAAAGAAAACAGACCCCAAAGACAAGGAGACAGAGCGTTGGCCCTGCTAGAGTGGAAGGGTGACGGCTGGTGTCTGGGAGCTCCTGCCCACGGCTGCCGGGGCCACGGCTTTCCATGGGGCAACCGAGGGGCGAGTCTCCGGGAAGGTTTGCATTTCACACAGGAATTGGCCCCATGGGACTTTTTACAGGGAATCTGGGAGCTGGTGGCGCTGAGCCAGGATCCCCGGCTGTCGGCTCTCTTATCGTGGTTTTGATTTTTAAAGGGAAAGTGCAGAGCCGGGTTCTGGGAAGTGGCTTTCCTGCCCAGCAGTACATCTGCCTCTGGTGTTCCAGCTCACTCCTCCTATTGCATCTCTTGGGTTTTCCCCGTCTGTGCCTGTTCCAGGGCAGGGGTGGGGTGGCTGTGGCCCTAAAGCACTCGAGGGAGAGATTCTGGGCTCCAGATGTCCCACTGCCTGGAGCCGTTCCCGTCAGAGCCACCGTGGACCTGGCTTGGGTCTTGGTGGTTCTGCACCGATAGGATGTGTCCAGGGAAACGCTGTGGTGCAGCGACTGTGCTGGGAGGTGATTGGGGGAGTTTTGTCCTTTCTTTCCCTTTCATGTAGGTTTTCATCCTTTTTGCCCACTTTCACTTGCAAAATAAACTCCTCTCTTTCTCCATTTCTGCTTTCCCCCCCTTATTGGGTGTAGGGAAGGGGAGAGCAGCTGTGGATGCCTTTCCCTTGGGAGCAGGTGCCAGAGAAGGGCTTTGCCTGGAGGCGATTCTCTGGTGGCTCATGAGGCTTGAGCACCATCAGGAGCCTTTTCTAGCGAGTACATTGGTGCCACTTTCCTCCCTGTGGGGATGTCCAGGCATTTCCCAAAGGCTTATCCCTCATGGGAGGTTTCCCCTGAAGTGCAGACCTCTGAGGAAAGCCTGGATTTGAAGCGCTGCTGTTGGGTTTTTGTCCCACATTCATTGGCCGCTGGGTCCTCAGTGAGGAGCCATGAGATGCCGAGGCGGCTGTGCCCTTTGCGCTGTTGCAGCCTCCCCCGAGGCTGGGTTTGGTCTGTGGTGGGAAGGGGCTTCTTGGGATTTGTGCCCTTGGTTCTTAGGGATGTGCCTGCTCCACCCGCAATAGCACTGGAATGGGATCGTTTCCGACATGTTCCAACGACAGATCACAAAGTTATTAAGTTGCTACCAGCTCGTGAAAACCATTTGCTGTCCAGAGTAGGCAACGAGCCCCTCTTCTCGGCCCTGCTGAGGATTGAGCGTAGCGCACTGTGAGCCTTTATCAGACAACCGAGAATCCACATGTCTCGAGATGCAGCCCTGTTGTTAACCTGTCTCCATTGCTGCTGCTGCTGGTGTTCTCTCTGCCTGGTGTGTTTGTGCTCGACTTGAGGTGTGGTGGGTCTCCAGGCAATGTCCCTCAGGACTCGGGCTGGAGGACTCAGGCCGCTGTGCCCTGATGGTGACACGGCTTGTGCTGGGTGACCCCGTGCTGGAGCTGGCACCGTGTCCGTCCTGCGTGTTCGGCAGGAGGGTTTGCCTGTGCGTCCTTTCCTGCACTTCCCTGGGAAAGCACATCTATGGGAAGGGTGGAGGAAGCTGGCCGCCAGCTCCGTCCGGGACAGGGACACTTGGAAACCTGTTGTGTGCCAGCGCATCGATGTGGGGACGGCTCTGCTGGGACGGGTGAGCCCCCGGCTCTCGGTGGGCTCTCGCTGCGTGGGGCTGCGGGTCAGGGTGCAGGACTCGCTGGGGTGGGTGAAGCCGGGGCTGTGGCCCCAGGATGGGATGAGGAGAGGCACAGCCCCCCTGCCCCCCGGCAGCTCCTGCGCTGGGAGGAGGCGGCGGAGGGGAAGGAAATGTCGTGCTCTGACTCGGTTTCCAGCGGGCGATGGGCGGCTGAGCCGAGTGCTGCTGCTGCAGTGCCACGCTGGCCCTCGGCTGGTGTCACAGCGGCCACGCTGGCTGTCACACATCTCCTGCGTGTCCCTCGGCCAGCTGAGCCGTGCCATTCGGTGCCCGGCCATGCTCTTCTACCAGCTCAGCCCTTCCACCATCAGGGGTAAGTTTGGCTCTGCTCCAGCTGCCCTTCGCACCGTTGTGTTCGCTAGGGGACACCAGAGCCACCCGCCCTTGGCATGGTGGGTAGAGAGGCGGGTCAGGGTGTCACAGGCAGCAGCAGGTTAGAAGTTGGTGTTTTGGTTCTGGGCTGAGGGCATCTCAGCTGCAGCCTCTGGCTGGGGTGGCCCCGTGGCCAGTGACTCCTTGTGAGCGAAGGAGGAGAAGAGCAGGATCGGGGCTGGCAGGTCCTGGTGATGTGGGAAAGACCCGTACTTGGCTGCTACCTGCCCTGCGGATGTGACTGCGAGCTGCTCTCCGGAGCTGTGAGTCCCGGTGCCCTCCTGGGTGCACGGTCACTGCCATGGAGCACCTTCCCCTGCCAAGGTGCTGGGGTGCTCGGGATGGATGTGCTGCTCCATGGGACCGCGCTGACCTAGCCAAGCTCCAGGGTTGAGGTCTCTGCTGGAGTTCCTGGTTTGAGCCCTGTGGAGGCCAGGAGGGCTCAGCCCTTGGCTGGGCTCATGGGTTAAGGGCAGCTGCACCGCTTGGACCCGGACGTGTGTGCTTATTCCAAAACTTCTTCCCAAAACTTCTCAAGTATTTGGGTCCAGGGTCCTGGCTTGGTCCCGTCCTTAGCTGAACTGGTTGTTTTGAACCTTTTTTTCTTTTCTTGCCCCTCCTGTAGCTCGGTAATTGGAAAGGCAGCCAGAGGTCTCAGCTGGGGCTGCCGATGGGTGGTGATGAAATTGGGGTGTTTTGCTGCAATGCGCTCTGGGCGGATCTGGCCTCGGTCCGGTCGGTGCTGGGTGGTGCCTTGGGAGGAATGGGCGAGACCCTGGAACCGCCGTCGCATTTTCTGCACATGAGGTCAAATATTTGTCACCCTCAGCCATGTAAATCGCAGCAGAGCGATGGGCTGGCGGCCCCAGGCAGCAGCTTGCCTTGGCTGCAGAGCTTTGGGCTGCTTTCCCTCAAGTTCTGTAAATCTGATCAGTTTCCCAGGCACCAGAGCTGGGCACTGGATGGGCTCATCTGGGCTAGAGCTGAACCTGGGGTGAGGGGTGCGAACCGGCCAGGCAGGGGCATGGAAAGCCATGAGGATTTTGGTGCCGGCCAGGCTTGGAGAAGGGGTGGGGACGCCCGATGTGGAAGGAGGTGGGAGAAGGCAGCGTTCCCTTGGCAGGCGTCTCTGGAGGATGTTTGCAGAAATGGCCAGCCCTAAGCTTTGATCAGCTCCAAACTAGTTATTAAAAACAAAGACCTTCCTCTCTTGCCTGGTGAAATTCTGCAGTTGGTTTGGTGGGTTCAGGAGCGGGTTGCTTCAGTGGGAGGTTAAAATTTTGTTGCAGCTGCACCTCAAGTCCTGGGTTCAGTTTTTGGCCCCTCACCCCAAGAAGACATTGAGGGGCTGGAGNCGGCAGACGCCATCCCTGGGGGGATTCAGAATCGTGTAGCTGTGGCACTCGGGGATGTGGTTCAGTTGTCATGGTGGTGTTGGGCTGGGTGAGTTTAGAGGTCTTCTCCAACCTCCGTGATTCTATGGCTCTGTGCTCAGGCTGGGTCTTTGCTCTGTTTCAGAAATCGAAGCCAAGAAAGCCTGTGAGTGGCTGCGAGCTGCGGGATTCCCTCAGTATGCCCAGCTTTACGAAGGTGAGAGCTGCCTCCTCCGCTGCTCCTGCTCCCTGCTTGGCACCCGCTCCCACATCCTGCATCTTGGCCAAGTACTGGGGTGCTGCATGTGGAGCTCACGAAGAACCGAGGAGAGGGAAGGGCGGAAAGGATTGTTTAGTAATTGTGTGATCCTGTGTTAAAAGTTCAAGCCCTCGGACTTGGCCGTGGCCTGGAGAGCCAGCCCTGCCATTAACTTTCCTGCATTCCTGAACTTTTCCCCTCCAGACAGGGCTGTGAGGAGTCCGGGGGCAGCAGCTGGAGCCAAGGGTAGTTGGGCTTTGGAGAGCCACCAGCTCCAAGTGGCTCAGGGGGTATTTGCAGTGGGAGCGCCCAGGCGGGCGGTATAGGGAACGGGGAGGGTGAGCACTCCCTGCTGCCCTCCCCACTCGCTGAGGTGTCACCAGGCTCCTGCCCTGCTCCCAGGTGCCGTTTGCCAGCGAGGTTTGAGCTTGTGGAGCAAGCTGTGCCCAGAGCGGAGCAGATCCTCGTGGCTCGCAGGGCGTGGGCAGAGCCCTCTGCTCCCACCTCTGCGCCACATGCCCGGGGCTGGGTTGCAGAGGGGCCCTGGTGCTGGGTGTCCCCTCCGGCTCAGCGGTGTTTGGGGCCAAGGCGTGGTGGCTGCAGCCGGCCCCGCTGCCGGGACAATAGCGGGAAGCTGGTGTCCGGTGGGCTGCGGCGATGGCCATTGTTCAGCCGGGCGCTGCCACCACCCCCAGCAACACGTGTGCAGGAGCGGTTCCCTCGCCCCACACCTGATGGCTTTACAGGCTGCCTGTTCGCTCCTGGTTTCTATTTTAGGGGGTCGGTTCCTTGTGTAGCCACGTGCGAGGACTGTCCGGATCCCTGCAGGGGACACCCAGCCCCAGGTGTCACCCAAGCTGGGGCAGCGAGAAGCAGGTGCTGGGGTCTAGGAATAACCCAGCCCTCTCTCCAGCCTCACCGAGCAAAACTTTCCACATCCTCAGGGTGTTTTGTTCTGTTTTTCTCCCCAGCTGGCAGGGCTAAGTGTCCCCTTGGTAATTGCAGTCGATAACTTTGTTAACCGCTGGGCTCAGGTGCTTGTGGCTAATGGTCCATGTCCTGCGTAGCTGGTCCTAGAGGAGGTGTCTGAGTGCACGGAGATGAGCGGGGAGTTGAATGGAGGCCCTCGGGCATCTTGCCACCCTCACCTAACCCACCTGGAAAGAGCAGTTTCCCAAAACCCTGAGCCTACACCACCTCTGGACGGTCCTGAGCTCCTGCCCTGAGGCCAGAGAGCAGATCTGCCTGTGGAGACCTGGCCCACAGCCTTGGAGGTGTGGGGGGATTGAGTGAGATGCTAGATCGACTGTACCACCGTACTAGTGTGGCGTTCCTGCCCCTCTCAGCAGCTCTTTGCTCTCCCCAGGAGAGCTGACAGGCTTTCCTGACCCTGAGGGATCGGTGGGAGAGGGGAGCTGTTGGTGAGTGATCGATGTGTGTGATGTATTGCTTGATGGGCACCATAATCCCAGGCAGCGTTAGGGAGGTGGCCACGCTCCAGGAGCCACCATGAGGTGCTGAGGACAAAAGCCGAGGGGTTCCCTGTCCCTGCTGCAGTGTGTGTGGATGGCACCTTGCGTCTGGGCTCCAGTTGTGCCCAGCTGGGAGCAGAGCTGGAGGGGAGCCCTGTGTTGCTGCCGTGGCACCGGAGCATCCCCTGCCCCTCCACACCAGCCCTCTCTGTGTCTTACCCTGGCTCTCTGCTGGCTTTTCCTGGAGCTGTGAGCGAGCAGGGGTCCCTTGGGAGGAGCTGCTGCCAGGAGACCCCATCGAGTACTGTGGGCAGAGAGCTCGGTGGAACCCCCCATCTCTGGAGGGTCCCCTCCTGCAGCCACGGCTGTCGGGGAGGCAGCTCCTGGGGGCAATGTCCCACATCTCGTGGCTTCTTCTGCCTCGTACTCATGGCCCAGAAGCCTCCCACGTCTTTCCTCTGCTGCTCTCCTGCTTCCCCAGCTCTCCACCCTTGCCATGTCTCCTCCTCTGGCTCTTGGCAGCGTCTCCCTCCTCCCACACTCGCCACCATCCCTCGTGCCCGGTGGAGCAACCGGCTCAGGAACGGCCACTGATTTTCCTCTCCTCCCCAGACTCGTTGTTCCCTCTCGACATCGCTGCTGTGAAGAAGGACCACAGCTTCCTGGACCAGGACTCCCTCAAATCCCTGTGCAGGTAACGCTCCCTCGCACCCCTTCCCCACTGCAGGCAGAGGAGCTGGTACCAGGACTTGCCCTGGGAGAGGGTCTGGGGGCTGCCTGCGTTCCGTGGGGCCGGTGGGTGCTGTGTGGTGCCTGCCCTGCACCCCAGCTGCGGCTCCGAGCCCCCGCGGATGCTGTCGCTCCCTCTGCCAGAGGCTTTTGGATGCTTTAGTCTTCTGAAACGCACCCCACTGCTGGGTGGTGCCTGGGAAACGGCAGCACTTCTATTGTGAGCATCCAGAGCTCCTGAGGAACAGAAATGTTTCCCAGGAATAATTCTTCTCTTTGTATGACTTTCAGGCTGTGTTTAGATTCCACGGCTGGGTAGATCTGGTCTGTAGAGCTCTGTTAGAAATGGATGGGTCAGAGCTGAATTGTAAAAGAGCGGAGGGGCAAAAGAGAGACTCAGTGCTGCTGTGCCCGCTGCCCACGCTCTCCCCTTCCTCCGCCGGCTGCTCAGGGCGTGCTTTGTGTTGCTTTATTCTGCAAGGATTCTTCATAACATCTCTGAGAAGGAAATGAACTTTAGAAACCGCGTCTCTGTGTCAGGGTGAAGGGGTCTCACTTGGTTGTTGGTGTAAGACAGACGGAGGTCAAAGTGTCTGTGGGTGAAATGGTGTCACGGACAGGGTTTTGCTCGGCCGCCAGGTGTCTGCTGCCCATGAGAGAGGGAAACGATGCAGCAAGGGGTTTGCTGAGCATTGGTGCTGGGCGACATGCTCCATGGAAGTTGTGTGCCGCTAATTAGCGCTTTGAGGGGGTCGTGAGGAGCTGCGGGTGTCCCTGGGGCAGTTTGGGGCTCTTGGTTGACGCCGCTGGTTTGCTTTGCGCAGGTGAAGCTGGTGCTGGCGGGTCCCTCCCCTCCCCTGGCACGGCCGCGTGGCTCCGAGCAGGGGTTCCTGCGGTCACAAGCGCTCGCTGGCGTCGTGTGACGTGAGTCATCGCGGTGCCTGGCAACACAGCCCTGCTGTACATTTTCCATCAGGACACGCTATCCCTGCCACAGCGGGGCTGAAAATAGCTCCAGGAGATGCTGTGGGGCTGCGGGGAGGCAGCGTGCGCCTCGGGGGGACTCACCCAGGGCTGCTGTGAGCAAAAGCAAACACCCAAAGGAAAAGCCCCACGATCCAGGCTCTGTCCGGGTGGGCTGTGCCCTGCTGGCACACGGTGACTCAGCCCCGCGCTGGCTTCGGGGCCACCTCATCGTGCCCACAGCCCCACGCTGACTCCGTGCTGAGGCGCGACCGTTGCTGTCCCACCCACGCTGCCGCCAAACAGAACTGAGAATGGATGGGGAAACAGGCTCAGTTATTTGTTTTCCCAGCAGAAACGTGGCTGTGCCAGGCAGGAGGGGATCCCCGGCACCACTTTCCTGGTGCTCAGCAGCCTCCTGGTTTTCCCTCTCGGTGGTCCCTACAGGGAAAGAGGTCCCTGCCCACCCCTCCCTGTCTGAGTTTCTGGATGGGGGGCAATGGGGTTGCAAGAGGAGCCTTTTTCAGAGTTTTGGTAAAATATCCCTGAGGTTTATTTTTCGGCTCTGCAGAAATGGTGTTTGCAGGCTGCGATGCCCGAGGTGCCAGTGAGTGGGGGGTGAGGTGTGGGGTGAGGGCAGAGCTTGGTGGGCTGGGATGCATCGTGGGGCACTGCGGTCCCCCAGGAGCAAGCTTGGAGCATCGCTGGGCAATGTGGGTCCCTCTGAAACATTAAAACCCAGCACTGCAGCCCCGGGAGGAGACAGGACTGAACTGAAGTCTCTCTCGATGTCTTGCAGGAGGCTGATGACCCTGAACACATGTGCCTCCATGAAGCTGGAAGTTCACTTTCAGCGTAAACAGGTACGTCCTGTGGGTTGAGGCGCAGGTGGGGAGGCTGAGGGAGGGTGGGGAGAGCCCTGCGTGCGGCGATGGTACCAGGTGCTCCAGCGCCGCTCCTGGGAACACGGCAGCGCCCAGTGGGGTCTGTTTCACTGCATCCCAGGATGGACATGGCCTGGAGGTGCTGGGCTGAATGATAAGGTCGTAGAATCATGGAATTATTCAGCTTGGAAAAGACCTTTAAGATCATCAAGTCTGTTCAGCCCAACCCCACTGTGCCCACTAACCCGTGTCCTGAAGTGCTGCCTCTAATTAGCAGGTGCCTGTGTTTGGCCTGTGCCACTACACCTCTACCCGGCTCTGGCTGTGGTGATTCTATGATTCTATGAACTGCAGCGCAGGAGGGGCTGGAGACAGGCTGGGATGGCCACATTGGTCCATGCAGCGCTGGGTGCCTGCGGCATTGCCCCTCCGGTCCCTGCTGAGCTGGGCTCTGAGTGCCCCCGGCACCGGCACGGGCCAAATGAGCCTGGATGTCACCACAATTAATATTAGGATGTTAATAACAACCCCTTTTCTGTTCTCCTTAATGAACAATTCATTTAAGATTCACACCGGCCTCGTGTTTAGCGTGTGGAAATCATTCCCTGCGTGACCCCTGCTTGCTCAGACAGCCCTTGGTTTGGGTTGGTGGGGACGCTGCTGTGTCCTCTCTGTAGGTTGCGAGGAGGCTCCGTGGTGATGTCCCAGCTGCCTGTGGGCTGCTCAGAGGGTGCCTGGGAACAGCCCCTTCCCTTTCCCAGTGCCGCAGGGCCCTCGGGAAGGCACAGTGATGCCTGGTGGCTCCTGGAGAACCTCTGTGATTCCGCAGAAGGAACCAGAGTGGGGTTAAGGGGCTGCACTGCAGCGTGCGCCCTTTGCTGGGATGCCTGTCCCAGGAGAACGGGGCAGGAGGGTGCACCAGCCCTCTGCAACTCCAACTGATTGATTGTCCCCTGTTGTTGACCGCCTGCAGAATGAAGACTCCGAAGAGGAAGACCTGTGTGCCATCAGTGACCGATGGGCTTTCCAGCGGGACAGCAAGAGGTGGTCGCGAGTGGGGTCCGTCGACGTCCTCTCCCAGGGCTCCGAGGTCCTAAGCTCCACCATGCGGCTGGCGTCCAGCCGCGAGAGCGTCCTCACGGACCTCAGCACCAACCCGGAGGCCGCGTCCCTGCACAGCAGCGGCAGCACGGGGGGCACTCTGGGCGTCAGAGCCGTGTCGCCCGGCCCTCCGTCCCCCATCCCCGCTGATGCCGCCATCGCTGCCTCCAGCCGCAGCGTCAGCGAGCGCTCCTTGCCCGACCAGCCCGCGGGTGGCGGAGAGGGCTCCAAGGAGAAACCAAAGAAGCGACGGTCTCGCAGCTTCCTGAAGAGGATTGAATCCCTCCGGAGGAAGGACAAAGAGAAAACCAGCCCAGAGGAGAAGGTGACCGCGCACAGCAGCATCTCAGCCACACAGGGATGGGGCTCCCTGAAGACTAGTGGGGACTTCGCCGCCCCCAAGGCCAACTCCCCGAAAAGAGGGATCTCTGCCTCTTTCCATGGCAAAAAACACTTCTTCTCGGTATCGTACAGGACTAACCGCTTGCTAGGCTCAGGCAAGGTGACCTCTGACTCGAAACGCAGTGGAGTCTACCTGGAGGACTACGAAACGGCCGGTACAGCCAGTGGGGACTGGGCTGCCGGGGAGTGCCGGCACCGGCACACGCACCGGGGCGACTGCTTGGTCTACATCCCCCGGGACCACAAACCCGGCACCTTCCCCAAATCCCTCTCCATCGAGAGCTTGTGTCCCTTAGGCGGCAGCTCCCTGACCCACTGGAAATCGGGGAACGCGCCCGTCAGGCTGGTGGGAGGTGGCAGGGCCGGCAGCAGCAGCAGCAGCGTGGAGGGCTCGTCCTCGCCGCAGGGCTTCGGCTGCCACCGCCGGCGCGGCTCCTGCAGCTCCCTGGGCAGCCGGGTCAGCGTCTACGACAATGTGCCGGAGTTCGGCAGCAGCGAGGATTTCTGCAAGGAGGACGGGGAGGTGACCTACGAGAACCTCGACGACATCCTGCAGCACATGTGGGGGCTGCAGCAGAAGGTGGAGCTCTGGTATAAAGCCATCTCCCCTGACCTGGCTGGGGAGGAGGGGGGCGAGGAGGAGGAGGAGGAATCGGACTCGGGAGGGGAACCCTCCAACCTGCACTTCGAGGAGCGATCCATGTCGGACGTCGGCACCTCTGCCAGCGACTTTGACAGCACAGGCAACTCCCTCAACGAGGCCGAAGAGATCGAGATGCGGGAGCGCCGGGACTCGGGCGTGGGAGCATCGCTCACGAGGCCCTGCAGGTGAGTGCGGATTCAGGCTGGGGGTGCATCCTCCTTTCCAGTGTGCTTGGGAAGGGCTTGTTCCTGGAGCTACTGGCGTGCCTCTGGCCAAGGGACCACTGCAAACCTGCCCCCCTATGCCCTGAGCGCTTCTGCAGCAGGGACGCGCTGCCCGTGGCTCAGGGAGCAGCACCAG
>WAAB01000628.1:0-22215 GCA_013389865.1 Piaya cayana
GCAGCAGGACAGGGACTTTGGATCAGCAGAGGAGACCACATCACACCACGGAGGAGGAAGATTTTCCCCTATAGGCAAGCAGAACCCACCGTAAAACCGAGGGGAGGAGGGGACCCAGGGAAGGTAAAACACAGCTCCTCAGCCATTGGACAAGGTAAGTAATAAGAAATAAATGAGGGAAGTTTCTGTTCACCAGAAATACGTGTGCAGGAGGAAAGGTGGAAAGCAACGCCGAGCAGCACAACCCAGAGAGGCAAAGATCCCCTTGTTTCATTTGAAGAGACCTTTCATGCACCGGGGAGGAGAAACAGTGGAGATGCACAGTTCACAGGCACAGACCCCATAAAGCCCATTCACAAAAGCACTTTTCACTCCTGGCAAAAAAAAGCCATTGGATGTCAGAGGTTCATGTATCCATTCATTGTCTTGGAAAGCTCCGTGTGCATAACGGATTCCACCAGCAATACTTGGATACTCAGAGTCTTCCATCACTGCACACCTACTTGGTACTCAATTCAGAAACTACTCCAATAATTTTGCAAGCAAATAATTGAAATACTGATCATTTTAGTAAAAGAAATGATCAGAGGGGGTATGTGAATATATTCGTAATTTGTCATTAAATCATACTCCTCTGAACTAGACATTTGTGGAGAAATCCTCAGTAAAGAGAAGAAAGCAGGTTTTTTTCCAGTATTGGCTCTTACTACTCTTCTGTTTTTAGAGCTTGTAGTAAATGGAAACAATCCAGTAATGACAAACAAAAGTATCACCTGAAATGTGATTTTGGTTTTCAATATGAAAGCCTTAAATATCAATTTATTTTTGTGTCTTTTGGGTGCTTTTTCTTTGTTAGTTGCCTTTGAAGCGCAGAAGAAAAAGACATTTCAAGCAGCAAATCATCATCCTATCTTTGCAAGAAGAGATGTGAGCACTTGGAGACAGCTGAGGGCTGTTATCACATCTCTCTCTGTCTAACAGGAGAATTTACTTCCTGCAGCATCACAGCGTAGGCTCTGGTCGTTGCAGACAGGTTGCTCGTGGGGATGCTGGTAGCAGGGTCCCACAGCCAGGTACGGTTGGACTCAATGATCTCAAAGGTCTTTTCCAATCAAGCAAGTCTATGATTCTATGAATGTCTCCGCAGTGGCTTTCCAGCACCCCAATGGTCTCTAAATCCCCTTCCCAGCCAAGGGCTGTCGACCCTCTGCAGCAGGGGGTTGCCAGCCAGGCTTTCACTGCAGGGCTATAGGGCACAGCTGAATGATAAATGAAATGCTGGAGTGGTGTAAGAGCAGAACTGGAGGTTTTCAAGAGGATTCAGGACTGCAGGGCTACTCAAATACAGAAAAGCTCCCTGAAAGGGACCAGCACTTAGCAGGGTGACAGAAACCTCTCAATGCTCTTCTGGTGTCCACATTAATCTGGGAGAGCTGGTCACCAGCAGCGGGTTGGCAGGGGCCCTTTGTTTTCCTTCAGGGAGATGGAGAAAGGAGGAACAACTTATGCTCTTCAGTCAAGAAACAAGAAAACTCGAAGCAGCCCAGCTCTTGCAGCAGCGCTCAGCGTGGCATGTGTCTTAGATGCAATTAAAGGGAAAACTGGCACAGATCTCCTGGGGTCTCCACCGCACACCTTCCAAGCAGCCACGTCTGGAGTAGTCACACTCCGGCTTTAAGTATTCCCTTCCTCACAGCTGGATGGGAATCATTGCTGGTTTCAATGACATCTTTTGTTCTGCAGAAAACTTTCCCTTTTCTATCCTACCTGGAAATTAGCAGTGAAAATAAATCCTGGTTAGGGTAGTGAGCATGAGGGAAAGGCAGGGCAGCCAAGAACTGTGGAGGATGCTGACACTTGCCAGTTCAAAGGGGACACCGAGGTATTTATATTCTTTTACCTCATAAATAGTTCAGCACAAAGGGTACTGACAGATGCTTTCTTTGTTACTGAAATCTCCATTAAAGAGTGTTTCTTTAAAACACGCTGCCGAACTTCATTGGGTTCCTCTTTCATCTTTCCTGTTCTCCACCACTTTTTCTAAACCCTCTGGGTTTCAATTAGCAGCCCTGGGAAACTCCAGGAGCCTCCTCCCCTCCTGCGCTGCATTATAAAGAGACGCAGTGCTGTGCAGCCCTCGGTCTCTCTTGTGAATAATTCACAGAGCTCTTCAGGGTAGGCTAAGATTTCACATTGTGGGCTGCTTTTCCTAAATTTCTCATGCTTTGGGTGGAAATCCAACACATGGGGGCTGGTATCTACATGCAATTGCTCAGCTAGACCTGCAGGGCTGTGTTCAGGAGCATCGTTAACTGTATATATATAAAGCACTGAAATAAATACTAAATTTTCTCCTCATTTATGTAAGAGCATTTAGAGATATTGCTGTCAAAATGTTTCTGTTCTTAAAGATATTTCCTGCTCACTTTAAGCAACGTTTAGATAAAGCCAACGCACCAGAGGTGGGTTTGGCATCTGACAGGTGTGCGATTAAACCCAGAGACACCTCTGCTCACCCGCTGACGTTGCCAGGAGCATGATTCAGGGCGTGAGCACGACTCGGAGTGTGAAATCATCCTCAGTGCCTGTCAGGAAGCAGAGTTGGAGGCACTCACAGCTGGACTGTTCAACTTCCCATCACAAAGCATCAAGGGTCACTCAGAAATATGTATTTTCTGTTCAGTGACCAGCAGTGTTTGCTGCTCTGTCGCTAAGCAGCCACTGCCCAAAGCCGTGGGTGCTCTCGCAGCAAACACAGGTACCAGAGGGGTTTTCTGTTTGAGGAACACGTTAGCAGAGACAGTCACATGCTCACACTCTTAAATCATAGATGCTACAGGTGGAAGAGGCCTTTTTAATCTCCCTGGAACAAGCCCAGTTAAGTTCATGTTTCTATTGGATCAAGGAGAAAGCTACAAGCAGAGGTGTGGAAAGCAATTAACTTCTTAAAAGTTCAAATACCTTTGATTGGCAAAGGTAATGTTAAACAAATATTGAGGATGCCCTGTAAAGCACTCTGAAGTCAAAACCATCAAATTCTAATTTCCTGAGGCCTACAGGAAAGCTGGGGAGGGGGTCTGGATCAGGGAGGGCAGGGACACCATGAGGGGGATGGTTTTGATCTGAAAGAGGGGAGATTGAGATGAGATTTGAGGAAGAAATGTTTTGCTGTGAGGGTGGGGAGGCCCTGGCCCAGGTTGCCCAGAGCAGGGGTGGCTGCCCCATCCCTCAAGGGGTTCAAGGCCAGGCTGGATGGGGCTTGGAGCATCCAGTGGGAGGTGTCCCTGCCCATGGCAGGGGTGGGACTGGATGGGCTTTGAAGTCTCTTCCAGCCCAAACCATCCCATGATTCTGTGATTAAATATCCAGGCACAACCAGCCTTGCACACTGTGTCTGTTCCTCTGATTCCCATGCAGATTTTAAATGCTTCATAGTCCCTCAATAAATAAAGAAGATCAGGTGTGAGTTTGCTTATGGTGCATCCTAGCAGAAGTCTCTCTCTTTCAGAAATCTGTTAGATATGGCAGAAAAACAGGAATGACACAAAGGTGGGGAAAAAGCTCACAGGAATGTATGGAAAAAGTTCACCCTCATGAGCAGAAGCCCTGGCCAGGCAGCACTGCTATTTTTTCTAACGTGTGTCTATGAGAAAACCTCTTCATAGATCAGGGCAGGCAGCCAGGAGCATGGACAACACCGTGTCCTGAACTGTGGTGATGAAGAGAGGTCCAGAGAAGAGCGACAAAGCTGGGGAAGGGGCTGGAGAAGAAGAGGAGCAGCTGAGAGAGCTGGGGATGTTTATCCTGGAGAAGAGGAGGCTGAGGGGAGACCTCATTGCTCTCTGCAACTCCCTGAGAGGAGGCTGTGGAGAGGAGGGAGCTGGGCTCTTCTCCCAAGGGACAGGGGACAGGACGAGAGGGAATGGCCTCAAGCTCCACCAGGGGAGGGTCAGCCTGGACATTAGGAGGAAGTTTTTCCCAGAAAGGGTCACTGGGCAGTGTCAGAGGCTGCCCAGGGAGGGGGTTGATTCACCTTCCCTGGAGGGGTTTAAGGTGCGGGTGGACGAGGTGTTGAGGGACATGGGTTAGTGATTGATGGGAATGGTTGGACTCGATGATCCGGTGGGTCTCTTCCAACCTGGTGATTCTATGATTCTATGAAGCTGCTCGGAGCAGGTCACAGCTCTGGGTTTGGAAAGAAAAGGTGCAAAGGCACTGGAGCACAGGAGTGCAACACAGCCATCTCAGTGGAAAACATCAGTGTACAGAAAAGATGTGTTTGAGTATTAACAGCCCAAGCTTGTGTAACACACAAGGGAAGTAAAACCTCAGCCTGCTGAGCAGAACCCCCCGTTCGGTGACACTGGCCTCTGGAAGACACTTCCCAAAACTTGGATGTTACAAAGACACTGACTGTAATAAGCACAGACCTGAGCAAGGTGAGCAGGAAAAATGGAAAATCTCTGAAGACTTGCCTTTATGAATAATCACAGGCAAATTGCTAGAAGGCATATGAACTGATTTCTGGCACAGACCACCGAAACATCAGCAAGAATGGTGTGCACTGGAAAGCTCATTCTAGAGCTACTGACTTTCTAAAACCCAAACTATGCTGCACTTCACATGGAAAAAAAAGATGTGCGTGTGTGTATATATATGTAATGTAACACTGGGAGGTTTTTTAAGAGCTGGCTTAAAATCTTGCTGCGAATATCTGGCACGAAGTGAGAAGAAAGGAAGTATATGGGTATTATAAAACAGAATAAGCAAGATGGCCTAGATAATTATAGACTTGTCAGTCCAATGTCAATGCCGGAAAAAATAACGGAACAGCTGTTATGGATGTTAATCAAGAGAGAGCTAAAAGAGTAAAATATAGTCAGGGCCTGTTTGCAAAACTAATTATCTCCTTTTTGGACAAGATCCCTGTCTCACAGGGTGCTCAAGGACTTGAGAATCCACTGGCCAGGCCAGCATCCCAGTGTCCCAAGGTCATCCAGGTGTCCCACGGCTGTCCCAGTGCCCCGTGGCCATTCCTGTGCCCCAAGGCCATCCCTGCAGACACTGGCAACGGTATTTCAAGAATTTTAATCAGCTGCTTTTCCATCCATTTGTTAAGTGCCATGTTGTCTTTTCTTAATTAATACTACTGGGTGTCCCACAGCTGGCTGAAGCTGATCACCAATGGTGAGGGGCCAGTCATGCTTCTATACAGCAAGAGTAATTAAAACTCCAACAAACTTACCCAGGACCTTGGAATTTCTAAATCAGGATGAGATCAATTTTGCTGCTGTTGTTGTTCCTCAGCAGAACTCCAGTTCCGTTAGGAGTTCATTGAAGGACCTCTTGAGCCCTCAGTTAGGAAAAAGGTAACCCTGGCCCTTCTGGGCTTGATAATCTATAAATCCATTAATCTGTGGATAAATCCCTGGCAGTGAGTCTGAACTGCTAGCAGGCTAAGCAGAGGCAGAATAATTGTGATGTAATTGAGAATGAGGAAAAAGCACAGCTATCATGAGAATTAAACTTGACTTTGGGAAGAGCAATAGGGATTTTCCAAGACAAGACAACTGCTCTTCTCAGACTGTTTGCAGGTGGCCGTGTGCCAGCAGCGAGGGACAGAGCCACACAGAAACCAGCACCTTTCCAAATAAAATCCAGTTCCTGTTCATGGGAAATGAGGAAAAGAGACAGAATATGAATTAATGAGCCCCGTTTCTAATAAACCAAGGTAATCACAAGGCAGCCTTCAAGTAAGGGCAAAGAGCAGAGGGAAAAGTATAAGTCGAGCAGCAGTTTTCTTGATCTCAGCTCACTCCTAAATGCAAAGGCTCATAGGAATATCTGTTTGCTGAGGAGAGAAAAAAAATATCCTGTCATTGGTGAAGTCTTCAACAGCATCTTCTGCTCAGAGGAGGCAGCAGGCAAGGGGCAGTGACTGTCAACACCTCCCTGCCCACCAGGGAGGCACCCACTGCACTGTGGGTTCCTCAGCTCCGTTTGCACATCAGAAACCACAAAACACAGGTTTGAACAGAGGAGGGAGGGGTAAGGAAGGAAGAGGATTAGCATTTCAACTTGCCATGAAACTCCAGAAAAATACCTTAGCTTTTTATTATCACTATTCAGAAAAAAAGACCCAAACAAACCAAAAAAAAAAACCAACTTAGACTGTGATATCTCCTCTACATTTTGTGTCAGTGGTGGATGTGTTGACCACTACCTGAGGGTCCAGACAGCTCTTCAGGCTCTGCTGCATTGTGAATGGCTTGCCTGGCCAGACTGTGATTCTGTGATTGTAATGAGCCTAGGGATGCAACACAGCCTGGCTGGTTTGTACTCATTCCTCCTTAAAAGAGAAGACCTTAGCAAACAATGGCCTAAGGAGGTGTCCTTCACCTTAACACGCACACATATGTTTTCATAGCACAGTTCATGCAAAAAAGCTTCTGACAAATCACCTATTTGGACAAGAGGAACAAGAAGGAATAGCCTCAAGCTCTGCCAGGTGAAGTTCAGGCTGGACATAAGGAAAAAATTCTTCACAGAAAGGGTCATTGAGCACTGGAACAGGCTGCTCAGGGAGGTGATTGACTTGCCTTCCCTGGAGGGGTTTAAGGTGTGGGTGGATGAGGTGCTGAGGGACATGGGTTAGTGATTGGTGGGAATGGTTGGACTCCATGATCCGGTGGGTCTCTTCCAACCTGGTGATTCTGCTATTCTATGATTTGTATTCCCCAAAAAACCTAAACCAGAGTCAGAAGAGGTCACTGGAGGTAAGTGCTCATTGGAGGGTGCCCAGCACATCTGGTTCCCGCTGCAGTCGAGTGAGCGTGGCACGATCCAGCAGCCCCTCCTGCTCTCGGTGTGTGCAGAGCCATCTGCTCGGTGTGCCGGTGCCTGCTCCGCACCGTGGCAGCACCAGCCAGGGACTCGCGGTGCAGCAACAGGAGAGCATCAGGCCCTTTTCCCATCCAGTTTGCGCTGGGTTGGAAAGGCACCATATGGATCCTGAGGAGCCAGGGTGTGTTTTTCAAAGTGCCCTCTTACAGTTTCACACATCATCAGAATTCGGTGTTGGGAGGTTCTTCTACTGGGAAAAACAAAATCATTTTCTCTCAAAATAATTATTTGGCTCAGCAATTTGATACAGAAGTTGTTCTGGTGGTTCGGGGAGGGATTTTCTTTTGGAAGAGAAAGCAGATCATCATCCCACCTGCCTCAGGAAGCCAGTCTCATGGGAGGCTCTTGGGAAGAATCCCTCGACGGCCATGGCAACACCTCCAGCCCACTCTCACCTCGTGGTTGTGGCAGCAGCAGGGACTGACAGGGGCTGAGCTGGGTCCTCAAATCTGCCTGCACTAGGGGCATTCTTGAATACATTTGAAACCTGCCTCTCACACTCTGGCTGCAGGTCCTGTGTGCTCTCGACACCTTCTCCTTGCTCTCACAGGAGGCCTGTACCCGAGCACACGCTCTTGCAAGACGAGTTTTACCACACATCCCTCTGCAGTGACTTTGTCTGGGATGAAGGACAGTGTCCCTTTAGCAGACGGACAAGACAGCTCGCTTTGGAATGCTGCTGGCAGAAAGTTAATTAATCCTGTTTTACGGATCTGTGCCAGCTGAATCCTCAGTACAATGGCTGCAGAATTGTCATCACCAGAGTTTCTTTTTATTATAGCCCCAGAGTAATGAAAATATAATTACTTCACTCGTGCAAACCTGGATCGCCTCGTAGCCTACCTGAAAAACCTTTTCCTTTCCAGCTGTTCTCCACAGGCTGCAGGAGCAGCTCATCAGCCAGGCTTCTCTGGCAGTGCTGTGGGATGTTATGGATGGGCTGAGGGTCAGTCAGGCTGGTTGCCTTTCCAATAGCTGTGTTATTATCACCTACTAGATTTCAAACACTCATTCCCTCACGCTTGTGCTTGAATGAGACCTCTGAACTTGCAGTACAGCTTCAAATCAATAGCACAGCCAGCGGCAGGGATTACTGCCAGCCTTTTCACCCTTGCACAGGAGCTGCAGCTCCATTCTCTACCCTGAAGCCACGGGAAGGAATCAGCTACGCCTTTTGTGAAAAACAGCATCGCCAACAGCCGTGCGACTGCTTCTGCTCCAGCGCAGCACGTGGCTTTGTGCTGACAGAAGGGCCCATGCTGGTGCTGCTTTAGGTACACACAGTGTATGTGCTCGAGCAAACACTGAGCAGAACATCCACACTGTGCAGAACAAGCAGCTTTGGAGTGCTAAGATACCATCGTTTATTTTCACTTCCTTGTAAACAACGTTTTAGGATATTCACAGGGTAAAGAAGCAAAAATCCAACTTGGATCCAGCATTTCTTCTACAGTATTAGACTGGGTGAGGTTTAGGTTGCAGTGCAGAAGCCTCTTTCAGAACACACCTGCCCCACACGCTGTTCAGCTGAGCACCGCACGGCTTGGTGCTTTGTACCTGCTGCAGCAGCCTTGCTGCTGCTTATCTCAACACTGTCCTACCTTTGTAGCTATTTTACCCCAGGAAACATGCACTGGCACCTTTCAGATAGTGTTGGTAGATAACTGAGAGCAGCGTGACTGCATGTGCAACACACATGGGTCCTTCGGGGATGCTCAGGGACATTTTGATACTTCACAATGCCAGCCCGGCCAGGCTCCCACCTTTCATAATGAGTTGCAAAGATGATGGGCCACGACGTCGCTGTGTACTGAGCCAGCTGCCCATCCCACCGTGCGCTGGCTCTCCCACAAATAACCACACCNGGATTTGATGCTTCACAGTGCCAGCCCAGCCAGGCTCCCACCTTCCATAATGAGCTGCAAAGATGAGGGGTCATGATATCACTGTGTACTGAGCTCTATTCATGGGGTGTATCTGACACGTCTCGTCTCCTGCCTCCAGTGCTGTGCCTGGGCTTGGGGACAGCCACCCGCACCACCCATCTCCACTTCCCCACAGAGTCCAAGACAGGCCGGCTGCCCATCCCATCGTGCGCAGGCTCTCCCACAAATAACCACACCAACAAAAACCTGTTTGCAAGCCTGGGGCTTCAGGCAGGTTGCACTGAGGCTTCTGAGTGGCTACTTTGAAGGCCTGTGATTCACAGAATCACAGAATCACCGGGTTGGAAGAGATGCACCGGACCATCGAGTCCAACCACTCCCACAAAACACTAACCCATGTCCCTCAGGACCTCGTCCACTCGTAACTTAAACACCTCCAGGGAAGGTGAATCAACCACCTCCCTGGGCAGCACATTCCAGTGCCTAATGACTCTTTCCGTGAAGAAAAATTCAGCAAAGTCAAAACTTCTTAAACGGCACAGATAATTCATTTATTGCCACTTTCAGAAAAAGCTGGATTTGGCTAAGAAATTCAGACTATGTACATGACAATCTAGGTTCTATACGTGATTGGAAGGATTGAAGAGCCTCAGGGTAAAAGGGAAACAAAAATCAGAGTGAGCGAAAAGCAAACAGAAAAAGCTAAAGTAAATAAAGAATAGAGGAACGTTATATTTTCAATCTCATAAAGCACAAAGCGTTTGTAAATAGATGCTTAAGGCTGTAAAACAATAAAAAGATACAAAGGCACAGCGATTGCACTGCATTTATAACAAAATAATTAATATTACTATTCTTTTGTCCTCAGCTGAACTTTCAGGGACTCAGGCTACCACATTCCTCAAGCTGTAACACCTTTCCAGAGCAAACAGGGCGGTACCACCCGACAAGGCTGCTGATTCCTTTGTGAGCAGTACCTCAGCTCCCTTGCATTTTATCCTTGGGTAATGAGACAAACTGTTGTGACAGCGAGACATATGCCTCTTGCTTCTAAAGATTGAAAACCACCTGCTTGGGCTCCTTCATCATTAAATGGGTTACAAAGGAAATAAAATACAAGGTTTTCTCCAGACACAAAGCCTCATAAGGTGTCAACAGTGCGGGAAGTTTGAATAAACAAGGTGTTGTGATTGTAAAGATGCACGAGATCAGGTGAGCAGGGTCAGTCACAGCTGTGAGGAGCGGAGATGCTGGCTGTGTGGGGCAAGGCTGGGACCTGCTGCAGAGCAACGAGCAGTTGGAGACCTCAAGTGAGGTTCTTGGCCACATTTGGAGAAAAGCAGTGATCAAAAGGCCACCTCCATCTTCTGTTTTCTCCCTGACCTAAAGAGCAGTGGGTTCCATGGAGCCTGGTGCTCTGAGAGAGGGCTGGTGGGTGGCCAAGGACACCTCTGCCTAGGGGTTGTCCCCTCCTGTGGCTGCAGTTTGCTGAACCACTGAATGGGACCACAAAACACATCCAGGCAGTGACACCTCCCACTGGATCAGGGGCTCCAAGCCCCATCCAGCCTGCCCTTGAACCCCTCCAGGGATGGGGCAGCCACCCCTGCTCTGGGAAACCTGGGCCAGAACCTCCCCACCCTCACAGCAAAACATTTCTCCCTAAAATCTCATCTCAATCTCCCCTCTGTCAGCTGAAAACAATTGCCCTCATCCTATCCCCGCCCTCCCTGATTTAGAGCCCCTCCCCATCTTTCCTGGAGTCCCTTTCAGTGCTGGAAGCTGCTCTCAGGTCTCCTCAGAGCTTTCTTTTCTCCAGGCTGAACAACCTCACCTCTCTCAGCCTGTCCTTGTAGCAGAGGTTCTCCAGTGGCCTCCAGCAGAGCAGGACCGTGATTGCAAAGACACGCAATGATGGGAAAGAACTGGATTTGTTGACCTCAGGTGTGGTTTTTCATTTGATCAGGTAAGTACCAGCTGTTCTAAAAAGGGAACTTAAAATAACAAGAGACAAAAAGCATTCTCTCCATGATCTGCTATTGGTGCAGTTGTTCATCAGGAGAATGGCAGTGAGTCGCAGCACATCTTTCGAGAAGCCTTTAGGAGGATTTTCCAGGATGGCTGCGTTTGACGCTTCCCTTTGTAGCTCCTATTCAGTCAATGCAAATCACCTCATTGCAGGTGAGCAGGGACAGGCAGCAGAGGGGCCTGGAGGTGTGTTCAAGGCACACATCAGCCACTAGATTGTATGTGAGTTTTCTTGAGGAGGTGAGGAAGAGTCTGTGCCTGAAGATCCAGGTTCATACACCCCATGATCCCACTGCTGAGCACATCTGAAACAGGTGCTGGTTCACCATGGGCTGTGGCCAGCTCAGGGCTCTGCTCAGGTGGAGCATGAGCAGATTTTAGTGGGATTCATTGTATAATCAGCTCTACCAAGGACCAGTTCTGCTGTGATATGTGATGTACGTATCCCTAGTGCTCATATATATGTGTGTATGTACAAGTATATTTATACACCACACATATTTGATGGCAAGAGCTGAAATTCTGTAGTCTGTGGTGCAGTGGGTGGTGGCAGCTGAGAATTTCAGAACACTCAAGAAGTTTCTATTCAGCAATCACTTTATTTCCTGTTTGGGATAAAAGGTCATGGGCCTCGACACAAGAATCATGTATTATGCATGCTGAGGCTTTAGCTTTTATTCAAAATATATAATTTTATAGTGAGTGACATTTTCTAGAGAGTTTTATTAAACAGCAAAAGCAGCGCCACTTGGACTCGTGTAGAAACACACTGGAGCAATGGATGGCTGAGAAACAGGTGATTTGATTTTCAGCCAGAGATGCAGAATTTCCTCCTGGGTTCTGAGTGGCTGCAGGTTTGGTTTAACTCTTCCTTTCTCTCACCAGTGACCTTCCCCCAGTCTGAGCTCAACGTTAGGTATCACCTTGCCTTAAGGCTTTGCCTCTGGCTGCTGTGCTGGTAACTGCAACACAGTTCTGTGCAGCCAGCCACTGCCAGTCGATCTTGGACTGGATATCACGGGTATAAATAATGGAGAGGGGCAGATTTAGACTAGATATTAGGAAGAATTTCTTCACCATGAGAGTGTTGAGGGACTGAACATGTTGCCAAGGGAAGTTGTGGCTGCCCCACCCCTGAAGGTGTTTAAGGTGGACGGGGCTGTGGGTAACACAATCTAGTGGGACTCCCCTGCTCATGGCGGGGGGTGGAACTAGATGGTCTTTAATGTCCCTTCCAACCCTAATTATTCTATGATTCTGTTAGGAAGCATTGTTCTACTTGAAGAGTGGTGAAGGTGGTTAGTTCCTATTCTGTTCTGTCTTATTTCCACTAAAATAAGGAACTTCCCACGTGTCTCCAGTGAACTGGACACTGATTTTTCCATACTCTTTTTTCCCAGTTCATCTGGTTAAATACAGACCAGATTTTTTTCTCCAGAGCCTCCTGCACCAAATTCAGTGAACCTGCCCGTGACAGGATGCACTCTTCCTCCAAATGACATGCAGCCTTACATTAAACACCTCTGATGAGAAGAATTCATTCTTGTCTCTGGATAAAGAGCAGATTAGGAATGCTTTTAGTTTACTTAGCTCTCTTCCACATTGTGCTTTTTGTCTGTTAAACACCCAGCAGCAGTCGCGGGTGGCTGCCTGCGCTGAGCTTTGCACTCGTGTTACCATGCAACCCTCTCCCAAATACGCTGCCGCAGACACAGATTTACCCTTTTTCTGAAATGCAGATTTCTCAGACCTTTCTGCATTTTGCAGCTCTTCCTCAATTTCTTAGTTTAATTCTTAATTAGTACATGTGAGATACAAGTAGTTGTTTCTTAGTAATATGAAATCACTTATCAATTTCCTCCATAATTCAGTAGAGCAAATTAGCACCAACAGAGGAGCGTTTGGTCATTGGCTTCATGGCAGCATCTTTGCTGAAGGTGCATTTCTGCCATGTAACAAGTGATAAGATGACAAGAATTGGCCCCAAGTTGCACTAGGGGAGCTTTAGATTGGCTGTTAGGAAACGTTTCTTTACTGAAAGAGCAGTGAAGCCGTGGCAGAGGCTGCCCAGGGCAGGGGTGGAGACCCATCCCTGTAGAGGTTTCAGAAAGCGTGTACACATGGCACTTTGGGAGATGGTTTAGCAGGCAGGGTGGGGTTATGTTGTATTGACAGCTGAACTTGGTGATCTTAGAGGTCTTCTCCAACCTTACTGATTCTATGACTCTATGTTGAACACCTGCTGCCTGCAAAAGGGAGTTTTGTNTTTCACAGAAAGGGTGATTGGGCAGTGTCAGAGGCTGCCCAGGGAGGGGGTTGATTCACCTTCCCTGGAGGGGTTTAAGGGCCAGGTGGCCGAGGTGCTGAGGGACATGGGTTAGTGATTGATGGGAATGGTTGGACTCGATGATCCAGTGGGTCTCTTCCAACCTGGTGATTCTATGATTCTCTGATTCTCCAGCCCTCTGTCCCACAATGCTGTGTCAGTGCTAAAAACAGGAAATTCTCAACAAAAATTGATCTTTCTCAGCACGCCTGGGCAAACTTGTACCCACTGTGCTTCCCCAAGATCCCAAGGCTGAGCAAGAAGAATATGGGATAGTGCTACACTTCCATTCTTCCTGAAAGGATAAAGAAAGATTAATTAACAAATGGCTGCACTCAGTCCCCAAGGATTCAATCTTTCTGATCATCAAAACAAAGATGGGGTGAAAAGTGAAACAGTTTTAAGGGTAAAATGCTAAGTGAGTGACAAGCCCAGCACAGAGAGGCTGTTAAAAGTTGTCTTTATATCCAGAGGGTTCATATCAAGGAAGGGCAGGGGGATTTTGTCAGCCAAGGGTGCAGCTGTTCAAAGAACCTTCCTTTCTTGAAGGGTTACACGATGATAGAATCATCTTAGATTTCAGTGCACAAAGATTAAGATTTTCATTGGCAGAAAGTGAGGAATTAGTCCAATTTGCATGGTAATTAGCGGCGGCAGGTGCCACAGGTGGTGCTTCCAGTCCTCACTATGCCCCATTTCCTCTGAGCATTGTTTGCTGCGCAGCATTAATCTCGCCCAGTTCACCATCTCATGCAGCTTCAATATATCTGGTGCTCTCTTTGCTTTCCCGAAATCTGCAGCGGCGGAGGCTTTCACGCTGGTTTTGCATGATGCACCACGTCAGTGATTAGTTCCTTACCCACTCAGCTTATGTTGGTTGTCCTTAAAAATCACTTTAATCAATCCACTTTTGACAGAAGGTGTCTCTGACGTTTGACTGGATCAGTCAAATGAACCAGGAGGATAGTTGTTTGTACTGAATATTGGATATTTCTCAGGACCCTGACATCTGGTTCATGCCCTAATAATTGTCTCTGCGAACACACGAAGACAGCAGAGAGTAGCTGGTGGAGACACTTGGTTGTAACATGTCCTAAGCTCAACAATCAGCAGACAAGTGGTTCTGGCACCCCGACGTCAGGGTCTCCAGAGCATCCTTGCAAATACCCTGCCTAAACCTGCAATCTTCTTGTCTCCAGCTGGTGTCCTGCTGCCATGGCAGTGAAATCTTGGAGGTTTTTGTTGCTGCATTTCACAGCTCCATTCCAGCTGACACAAGTTCTTCCAGAGCGAGGTGGATACAGTACCACTGTTCTCATTACACTGATATTTGAGGCAAACCTCTGATCAGAATCATCATCAAAACTATTAATAGAGTTCTGTAACACTCTAATTTATGCACAACCAAAGCACAGTCGCTGTCAAACGCCCCTTTGTAGAACAGCAACCCTGCAAGCCTTGCTTTAGCTCTAAAGAGGAGGGCTGAGAAGCTCACCCTTGATAGTGCGATGAAACTTAGCATCTTTCATTTTTATCTCTATATGTATCGCAGGCTGCTGCATCAAGATGATAATTGAAGAACAGTGCATGAAAAAGCCTGTCTCCGTAATATTTTTAATTATGAAGCAGTTCTGGCATTGCCAGGCTCTTGTGAGGTGATGAGCAATTTTCATATGTGGGTCCAAGTAGCCAGAAGTTTGATTTTTCTCGGATAGCTTGTTGGTCTGGTCAGATTTTACACTTGCCATGCCCCTCGAGTGAGCTTGGCCAACCCAGTCCCAGAGTCACGGTGAAACTCCTCCAGAAGCTGGAAGAAGTAACAGCCCGCGGGCGTTGCATCACCCACCTTTGCCATCTTCTGTTTCTACAATGTGACAATGGCTGCAGAGTGTTGAGTTCTGAGAAAGCATCCCCCTAGCGCCAACGACGACAGCCAGTTCTCTGCTTGGGTCACAGAGCTGAAATACATTGAGAGGGATAAAACTGGTGTCTGTTGTCCCACTCTGTGACGCTCACCCAACAATCCACCCCAAACTGGCTTTGTCATCTTCTAATCCAGCCCCAAAACGTTACACAAGGAGGTCTTGCCAGCTGATAGATTCCAGCAAGATGAGAAGACGAGCCAGAATTATAACAAGTGTGGTCATGAGCCAGAAGGGCCGTGCAGCACTCTGCTCTCCAACCAATGTCAGTAAGAATTTGGAGACTATGTGGTGTCAGCTTCAAACTGCTCCTCCACTTGGTGCTCTATCTGCCCCGTGGAGTGACACAAACATCCAGGACTCTCTGGATCAAAGCAAAAGGATGAATTTATGAAGCATTTCTAAAGATACTTCAGTGGGAGAAACAAGGCTGTCCTTGTTCTTGCAGTGAAGGAGTGTCCAAACCCAACTGCCTCCCCAAAGCAGAAGCTCACAGAGATTTCTCCTGCCTGACTTGTCTGGGACTGGAAACCTCAGCAGCGAGGTCTGCCCTTTGCCGTTGCTTTTTCATTGCTGGAGCACTTCAGCTGTCGGAAGAGGCTAGAGGAAGCACAATGCTGCTGAAAAGCCTGCTTGTCAGCTGATAACATCAAGATACGTCTGCACAATGCTGGATCTATTTTCCCCCCCGTGGCTGTCAATACTTGCTGGTACAATTGATTCCATCAGGGTGATGATGACAGATATAGATCGTTCCCAAGTGCAGCAGATGCATGTGATCTAGCAGCTTTCATACCAGATTTCCTTTCCCAAATCCGAACATAGCCTGTTTTTAAAAAAGAGCAATGCAGTGAAGAGCTGAACAGCCTCTTACAAGCATAATCCCTGTGGGGTGGTATCGGTGCTCAGCCTTCTGGGTTGCAAACTAGCAGGTAGTAAGATGTCTGCATCAGGATGGTAGGTGGGTGTTTTGGACTTTCCTTTGTATTAAAGACAAGAATTATATTTACGTGTTCAGAGGGACATTCCTTAATCTGACTTTCTAGGTTGCATGTAACAAATACTCTTCAGGGACCATTTCAATTAAAGTCAGGAATACCTGCTTTACGCTCTTGCAGAACTGGCGCACATGACTCTGGGTTACCAAGCATCTTATGATTTCCTCTGCTTTTGCATTTGTCTTTTTGCCTGCGTGTTTTTCTGTTTGCTTGTTTGCTCCATCATTATTGGAATCACCTGAAGACTGAAAGGAAACCTGAACATTCATTTAAATGACCTTCAAGGACATGCGAGCTGCTTCAGCAAAACTGCCTCTGGTTCCCCCCACGTGCCGGTGAGCAGCAGTCGAAGCGGAGAATTGTCATGTACCGATACCTACATGTTAAATTATTCATCTTAATTGACATTTAAAGCGTTGCAATATTGGTTAATTTTATAAGAATATATTCAATTTTTTTTCATTAAAGCAAACAACATTGAAAAATTAGGAAATGAAATAAGAAAAAGGAAACATTATGCTGCTTGTTGTAAGAATATTCACTGGAGACACACAAAGTTTTAATGTTAATGTCTCTGCATCGCTACTCCTTGCATGCTAAAATAGGTTTGGAAATGCTTGAAAGGTTAAAGCTTTTGCAAATTATGAAACCAGAACATTTTGGAGCTATAAATCCTGCTCATCTGGAATAGTTGTTCTTGTGTAAAACCTCATGTTTTCTTGAGAGACTGAGCTGAATATTTATGCTTAGCACATCAAACACAAGGAAGGCACAGGGGTTCACTTGTCTGCAGTGGGTATTTCAGAGTTTACCATTGATAATTAAATCTAGACATAATAATAAATACTATAAATCTAGACTGGGGTGCCCAGTCTTTCCTCATTCAACTTCCCAATGTAGGACTGGTTTTCACTCACTGGGTGCCCTAGAGTAGCATCTTTGTACATCCAACTGTTGTCATTTATGATTTAATTATTCCCTGGTGGCTCCTGTGGTCCCTTTTCTTTGCTGGCACACAAGCTGCCTCAGAGAGGAGCGCTTTCCAGTACCAGAGCTGACAAACCACACCAGGAGACTTTGGAAAGTACGTGCTGGCCAAACCCCCACACCTTGCAGAAGGGGCCAGGCTGATGCACCAGCAGAGGATCACGGGTGAGGTTGTGAGCCAGCAAAGAGAGAGGATGAGCATCCCGACCAATGGCTAAGGAGATGTTTGAGGACGGCCTTGGTGCCAGATGTGGTGAGAATACAGCTCAATGTATTTGAGAAGCGCATGGATGGTTTTGGGTGGCAGCCAAAGAACAGCCAACTGTGATCAGCAAGTGGAGATGGCTTTGTTTTCCAGTCAAACATCTGATGAGGCAGCCTCTCTGGGATTTCAGACATGTAGAGGCAGAAGAACTGGTTCATCACCAAGGCTGATGATTTGTGTGGCTGCAGCAATATCCCACAGCTGCAAATCCAGCTGCCCAGGCAACCAGACACATTCTGGGGCTGTTTGAGCTGCTGCAGTGATGCTGCTGGCCAGCCAGCCCTAACACATGAACCCAGTCAAGACAGAAGAGCTAAAAAGGGAGAAATCCACTTGGATCGGGAGGATCTGCTTCTCAGTTCAGGCTGAGGTATCTGAAAGAGGAATAAATGGGTCACACAAAACTCCAAATGCTTCAAACAGTATTTGCTGAAGGCTTGGAGGAGACCCAGTGACTGTCCAACCTCTCCAGCACACGGCCTGGAAGGCTGCACCTGCTGTGCTGCTGCTGCCTCCCTTCCTCCTTGTGGAGCCTTGGTACAAACCTCATCCCCCTGTCTCCATCTCCCAACACCTTTGTCTGTGCTCCACAGTGTCTCAGNTGAACCCAGTCAAGACAGAAGAGCTAAAAAGGGAGAAATCCACTTGGATCGGGAGGATCTGCTTCTCAGTTCAGGCTGAGGTATCTGAAAGAGGAATAAATGGGTCACACAAAACTCCAAATGCTTCAAACAGTATTTGCTGAAGGCTTGGAGGAGACCCAGTGACTGTCCAACCTCTCCAGCACACGGCCTGGAAGGCTGCACCTGCTGTGCTGCTGCTGCCTCCCTTCCTCCTTGTGGAGCCTTGGTACAAACCTCATCCCCCTGTCTCCATCTCCCAACACCTTTGTCTGTGCTCCACAGTGTCTCAGGAGATGTTCATACTCACACAACCCTTCACTATGGAAGCACAGACCAGCCCCACGCTCCCCAGAGCGATGGCAATATCACAAACAAGCTGTTGCCCAGACCTCTCCACTGCTGTCTGAAAGGCAGCCCCACTTATAATCTGCCTCACAATTCCTGTTTTCATTTCCTAGGTTGTGTCAACATCTTAACTCTCACAAAAGCAATTCTGTAGAAACTTGCTTTCGCCAAATAGTTTTGTGTGTTTTTTTGTTTCTTCTTAAGTGATCACCTTCCTCATATAGTGAAATAAAACCCAGAGAGAGGAAAAAGAAGAAATAAAACATACACAAAGCCACCACTCAGCCTCTCCACAAACACCTCCAGCAGCTGTTTGTGGCTCCTGTGACTCTGAAGTCAGAACAGGATGCATAGATTTATCGATTTGGTTGTGACAGAGGGATTTGTAAACATTTCTTGGCTCAGAGCAGGCTTCCACTGGCTCTCTTGGTCTTACTGTTGCTTCCCAAGTCAGAAACAAAATAATTCCAGCCCATGTTTGGATATTTAACTTGTCAAGTGTCACCTTGGCCCTTCTGCCACATCTGGACTTTGTCATCCAAGCAGGTTCGGAGGACAAAACCACCCATTTCTCCCTGCTTTGTCTTTCATGTGCTTCCCCTCTTTTGTCTTAGCAGAATGAACATGCATAAAAGCACCTGAGCACTGAAAAAGTCACACCTACATCTCACTCTGAGAACAAACATCTCCTGTCAAAATTGCATTCGCCCACCTGCAGAATGAATTCCAGTGTTTTCTTCTGAGTCCTCATTTCTCTTTCACCTACAGGGCACAGTTCAGCAGCCACTGGCAGCACTTCTCACCATCAGCCTGGTAGATAACGCTGACCCGTGATGGAGCACCCAGCGACTGATGCTGGAAGAATATTTAATTCACAAAGTGATAGTCAATACCGCTGCCGGTGATGCAGCTGATGCTGTACTGCAGGACACCAGAAATGAAGACTTCTTAGTGCTGGGAGCAGAAATGCCTGTGGCGCCTTGTCAGAAATCACTGCTGAGTCCTCTAAATATACCACAGCACAGAACAACTGCACCAGTTTCACAAATCCACATGCAAAGATCTTGCAGCAAGTCTATCTCTTTGAGCCGGGACACAAGGAATGAGGATGCCATCCTTGAGCCGTGTGTCCAGGAGCCTTGTGAGGTGAGAAGTGCCCCAGCACCTTACCCCAGAGAAAACTCATCGAAGGTCTCGCTGCCACAGGCAGCTTCTCTTCATTGGTAGCAGGAACTAATAAGACTCTGAAGGCACTTCTATTCTATTCTATTCTATAAAAAACGACTGATTTATTTCATGTCAAGAGAAATCCAGTCTTGTCACACCCAGGTGGAGAACAAAGCCTTGCACAACAGCTCTGAACAGGTTCAATTCCTGCTCCCTGTATAAGATGAGTGGAGAAATATTTTTTCCCTGGTACAAGGTGAATTTTGGGCTGTGTGTGGGAAACCCAAACACCTGAACCGCTACGGGATCCCGGCTCAGCAGGAGTCTCCAGACTGCCTCCACCTACCCTCTAAATGAGCATCCTAACAGCACTAAAAATAGAAACTAATGGCCAGGTTTTACACAAACAACAGCTGGAATAAGGTGCTTTAGATACAGAATTTTAGACCTCCTATAGGAGAGGAAATGGATTAGAAGGAATATTCTTCCCCACTGCCAGGCCACCCTTGTGAAGCTGCTCCTCTTCTCCCATGTTGTGTAATTTTACAGCATCAGCAGCCGCTTTCCGCTTTCACCTCAGCAAAACATAATTCCTGGGGGCGTGAAGGGCTGCATTCTTTGCTTTTGTGTGAGTTGAACAACTCATTGCACAAATTATTACAGTGTTAGAGCGAAATTTCCCAAACTGAGATGCTGGTTTGGTTAAACAATTCATGTGTTATGAAATGGGGGGAGCAGGCTCAGCCACCACACCGACACTATCCACAGACCTTGGTCCCCACGGAGACAGTTCACTATTCCCATCAGACTGTTTTTGCCAAGGAACCCTCCCAGCAATCGCCAAGGTACATAAAGGCAGAACAGAGGCTCCTTGCTTCATTGTGTGTCCAGAGCAGCATCTGCAGAGAACAGCTTCCCAGAGCCCTGGCTCTGCACACCAGGGCACCCCCTTTGCCTTGAGGAGCCTCCCAGCTCTTTCCAATCAAGTCAATTAATTTGTAAACAGAGGGAATGTGCAGGTCTGCCTCTGGGGAGGCACCTTCTCATCTACTGACTGTCAGGTCACATGAAATGTGACTCTGGTGTTCACCTGACGGCTCAGCTACTGCTGATGGTGAGTGGAGTGGGGAGAGCCTCCCCTTCATACGAGCAGTCAAAGAGCTCACCTTGCATTCTGACTGCCCTGTAGAGACCTCTGGCTCCACAAACAGCTGATAAAAAGCAACTAAAGAAAACAACCAGAGAAAATGAAAAATAAACACTGCTCTGGGCAGCCTGGGCCAGGGCCTCCCCACCCTCACAGCAAAAAGCTTTCTCCCTGAGATCTCATCTCAATCTCCCCTCTTTCAGCTGAAAACCATTCCCCCTTGTCCTCTCCCTGCCCTCCCTGATCCAGAGCCCCTCCCCAGCTTTCCTGGAGCTCCTTTCAGCGCTGGAAGCTGCTATAAGGTCTTCCCTGAGCCTTCTCTTCTCCAGGCTGAGCAACCTCAAGTCTCTCAACCTGTCATATTATCTGAGATAAAAAAAAAGAACCTGTGTAATAAAATTGCACCTCTCTGTCTAGGAGCAGAAAGACAATAATTTAACATGTGAAATCAATTACACCATGGAAATAGCAAAGCTCATGAATGCAGCATCGTTGTGAAGTGTTTTCACATGCTGTGTGAAGTAGCTGTAAAAGCAGATTGTGAGTTTTGGGAAACATGGCTGGTGGCAGATGAAATCCCAGCCAGTAGCCAGCAGCAGCCAAGAACTGGGAGCATTATCACCATCGTCCCTAATTTAGGAAAACAATCTTGAAGGAACGGCGCTCGCCAAATGTGTGTAACGTTTGGCTCCAGTTTGAATCTCACCTAAATCAATATGTTACAGGCAAGGCAGCATGGAATTTGAAATCCTTGGTCTTAAAACTGCTGAGCTTATTTTTCTCTCGGTTTGGCAGCCAGCCTTTGCAGATTTTTACTGGGATGCTGTGAAGTGAAGGATTCTTGTGCTTTCGGGGGATTCTTTCCAGGCCTCTCTGGGCAGGGTGAGGGGTTCCAGCCCCAGGGAGTCCTTCCAGCTTTATGGAGTGCTTCATCCTCAAAAGCTGCCGTGTCCCAGAGTCTTCCAGACTGATTCTGTCAACGTTGCACTGTAGGAAATGCCTGCTCCAGGTCAGGCTGTCCCACAGCTCACTCTGGCTTTCACCTCAAGCTCTGGTTTTGGGGACATCCCGTGGCTTTTACATCTTCAGAACAACTTCAGGTTTTTTCAAGCTTTGTTATGGAGAATTCCCACTGCAGAGCAACTGAAACCCAAACATCAGCAGCACAGGAAGATGAAATTGCAGTTCCTGTCTGAGGAGAGACAGTATTTCCCTACCATCCTGAAGTGTTTTGGAATACCCGGCTCCTTCCTGGGAAAACAGCCCATTGCTTCAGTGCCACAGGCAGCAGGCTTGGGGCTCCTCAGTGTCCAGGCGTTCAGAAGAGGGGTCCCTTCATCTAACACAACTGTGAATGGGAAGCAACAGGAACCTCCTGAAAAATAAATTGTTCTTCCCATTCATGGAATCATAGAATTTCTGCTTCAAGTGGTCCCATCCAGAGGTGAAGAACTGGACAAACACCAACATCTGAGCTCGGAGCTAAGGGCACAGGCTGCACGTTTCCCTGCTGACGGGCTTCATCTCACCCGCTCTCCACATCCCACGGCTGCTGGCATTCCGTCATTGCACCTTCAGACAGTTGCTTTTCAGCAAGGGTGGAGAGACACGAGCATTA
>WAAB01000629.1:16628-31265 GCA_013389865.1 Piaya cayana
TTTTCCTAATGTCTAACCTAAATCTCCCCTGGTGGAGCTTGAGGCCGTTCCCTCTTGTAATTCAGACAGTAAAAACTATCTTCATACCACTAAGAGCTGAGGAGGAGAAATCAAAGCACATGTAGACAGTGAAGAACTTGAATGTAGAAATATTCATTACTCTGAATCGCTTCATAAAGCTTCTTGGTCTATATGGAATTTACACCAGAAGAACTGGACATTGCTCAAGTTAGGAAGCTCAGGCCAGACTAGAAGAACACTTGAAAAAATGGTTATCTTTTCTCTCCAATTCAATGCTCTTGGCAGAGAAACCTTCAACTGTAGGTGTTCAATTTATTCGGTGAACCATTTCATCCTTCTCTTAGTTTGTGTTTCCTTCAGAATTCCCACTTAAATAATAAAAAAGTACAGATGGGTAATTGGATGCATTAAAAAAAAGGTACAGTCTCAAACACCACAGTCCCCTAACAACAGGGGTGGGCAAAGCAGACCTGACAGCCAAGGATGTGATAGCTTTGAGCTTCCTCTTCTCAGGGAATAAGCGTATTATCTACGTCTCACATGCTGTAAAGTGACTCTGTATCTCACATTTGGCAGACTTCTAGCAGAACTGCACAGCAGCGAAACTTAGACTGCCAGTTCCCCATTGCAATCCATAACACTGATAAGGAGAAGAAACAAAGGCATTAAGACAATCAGATCCCTGACGGGCTGTCTGACGTGGCCCTTTTTGAAATGATTAGGTCACCAAGTCACCCACTTTCAGCCTCTGATACCATTGGTGAACTGTGAGAAGACTGGAATCGCATCTTATAGTTTGATTTAGAGACGGCGATTCCGTGGATTTAGATACATGTCTGAGTAGTACCAGCTCCTCGGAGTTGTCAACCCAGATACCTTTAATCAACATAAACATGCAGCTGAAAAGAGATTTGGAGGTATGTTTTTTCCAGTTACATTAATGCTATCACTTGGAATAAGATCGTTTATGCATTACCTCATGCACTCTTGAGGAACATTTTCACTCTCCCATTTCCTGAGATACTGGGCTACGCTGGACTTGAAGGTCAAGCACACCAAGCCCAGCAACACCCACAGCAATAAAGAGCGGTGAACAATCCACCTCAGGGACAAATACCTCCTCTCCCAGAAAATTAGGCTATCTGGAGCTATTCAAGTGGACGACAGCAGCCTATCCTCTAGCCTAATCACTCCCAAACCCACATCAGACCTTAAGCAGGATAAGAGCTGCAATTCCACCTTTGCAATGTAGAATTTTACTTTTTATAGAAAAAAAAAGCAATACTGAATCGAGTTCTGTACAAATAAAAACCTTTTTCAAGAGAAGATATAAACTTAGTGCTCCAACTCCGAGCAAAAAATGTTTGGTCTACTTAGAGAGACTCATTGTGCATTAGAGGGAGCGTATAAATTCCAGCCACTAACCTTAGGGCAGAGTTAGGAGCTGTGTCTCTGGGGCTAAATTACAAGTCGCTTTTTAGAGTAATGACCACAATTAGAGGCTTTTCTCTTCGAGGCCAGGAGGCAGGCACAGAGGAGAGTTGACATCTTCACTACAACCCTTTCCCCTCCCATCCCAGTGGCTGTTACCACCAAGGCCAAGACAAGAATAAAGCTGATGGATTACGTTAGAGACAGGCAGGCAGCAGAGGACAATAAATACCCAAGACGAAGTTCATGAGCAAACCCGTGGCCTCAAGGCTTCTTTCAAGGACAGGATGTTTAATAATAAATGGAAGATTAATACAGCTCTCAAGCACCAAGGCAGCCTTCAGGGAAAGACAAGGCTAGAGCCTGGTTTATTAGAGTCATTTAGCATATTCACAATGTTTGCTCCACATAAACAGATGCATTGCTCAACTTTAGCTTTCGAATTTCCCCTTCTTTCTAAGATTTCCACACACAAAAGATTTTTCAGGAAGATCTTTAAGCAGTAAAAAAGAACAACAAAGCCAATGAAAAATCACCACTGTATCAGGGGCACCATTCCTGCTAAACAGTAAAACAGTTCCTCTTCAAAACAATCTGATGAGAAAGCTTTCAATGCGACACTGGAAAACAAATCTCATCGAACATATGGGGAGAGCATCTGCCTTCACAAAGCTCAAACCTTCCTAGTCTTTCTGGAATGCAGCTACCGAATAAACATTCCCCAGCCTGACCTAGGGAGCTCAGAACACTATGAACTGTCAGTGGTTTAGGTGGAACTGCCAAACCTCAAGCCATCACACATTAAACTCCAAGATGTGCTTCAGCAACAAGAGCTACGAGATGCCTGCAGCTCCAGCGCCGTCAATCTAGAATCTGGGGGTTTGCTACCTGTGCAAACCAAGGCAGTTGAACCCTGGACAGAAGGCGCTAAACTTCCAGTTCGCACAACGATGTTGAGATAATGCAGCAATAAAGCCACAGCTGCTCCTACCTCTCCGATCAAGTCACAGAAAGAGCCAATTATAATGTTTTCTGACTCCTGTGGCTCTGCCACAGGGCTTACTGAAGCACGCCTACTCCAGACAGGGATTCAAAGGTAACTTGCATTTCTGCACCTTAAAATAGCTACGAAGCAAAGGGCTCTTTGTATTTGTTTACTTGGACACCTATTTTTATTGCCCGAATTATGAAGCGAACACACACTAAGGTGCTATAACAGATTCTGTTGGAGTCACCAGAAGACTGATTACTTTAGCACCAGTGACATTAGGGAATTTGCAATGTTATAACAACAATTCATCACTTACGTGTCCCGCTACCATATTGTTTCTGTAAATAACTTCTTAAACATGCAGATACATACAGAGTATGTGATAAAAAACCAACCCTTTCTTACAAGGCTAATCCATTCTTCCTCCACAAGGACCTGTTTAAGTCTCATATTTGCCTTTATCTGCCCAGAAGGATCCCTGCAGCTGTAAAGTAAATTCAAGTCCCAGACATTAAGAAGCCCGGTTACTGCTATTAAATGCATTAATAGCCACGAACTTAAAGGTGAAAAGCCTCGTAACAAACTAAAACAATTCAAAACCTGGAATGACTTATATGGCGCAAAGATTATAACGTTTATAACCAGAACAGCTAAACTCAGAGCCGCAGCATCTGCTCTAGGTCTTGTTTCAGCAACTCGACAGTTCCCAGGAACCTGAGCAAAAAGAGGAGCCTGGCTGAAATGCGACAACAGAGTTGAGGCCAAATTTCTCCTTATTCAAGACCAATTCTTAACCACAACACATAATCAAGTCCTCTCTTGCAGTCTCTCCTCCCTGTGCAGAAACCCTCAATTATTTACACTACCAAGCCTGAAGCGAACAGAGGCAGAATAACAGATCCCTCCGGCATTCTTTTCTCAATTCTCATTTTTCAAGGATATCCCTCTGCAGGTTAACTTAAAACTCCTGCTATTTGTTGACAGGAAAAAGCCAGACAGCAGTAACAAACATTATTTACAGCAAAAGAGACAATTGGGAGGTCACTAGAATCACAGAACGGTTTGGGTCGGGAGGGACCTTAATGCCCATCCAGTTCCAACCCTACTTCCATGGGCAGGGACACCTCCCACTGGATCAGGGTGCTGAAAGCCTCATCTTATCTCGATCTCCCCCTCTTCCAGGGTAAAATCATTTCCCCTTGTCCTGTTCTTGGTGATAAAGAGCCTCTCCTCATCTTTCCTGGAGCCCCCGTTTAAGTACCACAAGGCTGCTGTAAGGTGTCCACAGAGCCTAGGGCATCAAGGATGCAAAATTCTAATAAAAATTGCTTATTTATGGGTCAGAACCACTAGGACTGAAGACTCACAATTCAGCTTCCTACCCCCAAAAAACACACCAAAGCTGCAGCCTCAGACAAACCTTCAACACCTACTGCAGTCCAGGGGACCCTCACCCCAGACAGCACCACGCACAGCACGGTCTCAGACAAGGAAAAAAAAGAATAGTTATCCATTTATAAAGTATTGCATTCTGCCTAACTACCTTTGAACTCGGAGGAGATCACTAGCCTTTGGAAGAGGTGACCCTGAGAGTTATCACCTTCCACAAGCAGAGCCTCCAGCTGCCCCACCCCAGGGCTGCTCACCTTGTCCCTCCACACCTTTGTCCTATAAAACAACACGAAGTTACCTGGTTGCCAAAGAGGCACCGCCACACGGCTTCTTCCTCAAGAAGAGGGGGCTGCAAGACCCCAGAGGTCTCACCACANTCATCTTATCTCGATCTCCCCCTCTTCCAGGGTAAAATCATTTCCCCTTGTCCTGTTCTTGGTGATAAAGAGCCTCTCCTCATCTTTCCTGGAGCCCCCGTTTAAGTACCACAAGGCTGCTGTAAGGTGTCCACAGAGCCTAGGGCATCAAGGATGCAAAATTCTAATAAAAATTGCTTATTTATGGGTCAGAACCACTAGGACTGAAGACTCACAATTCAGCTTCCTACCCCCAAAAAACACACCAAAGCTGCAGCCTCAGACAAACCTTCAACACCTACTGCAGTCCAGGGGACCCTCACCCCAGACAGCACCACGCACAGCACGGTCTCAGACAAGGAAAAAAAAGAATAGTTATCCATTTATAAAGTATTGCATTCTGCCTAACTACCTTTGAACTCGGAGGAGATCACTAGCCTTTGGAAGAGGTGACCCTGAGAGTTATCACCTTCCACAAGCAGAGCCTCCAGCTGCCCCACCCCAGGGCTGCTCACCTTGTCCCTCCACACCTTTGTCCTATAAAACAACACGAAGTTACCTGGTTGCCAAAGAGGCAGCACCACGCAGCTTCTTCCTCAAGAAGAGAGGGCTGCAAGACCCCAGAGGTCTCACCACGCCTCACAGCTCTGCCCACTGATTGGAAAACCTGCTGATCCAGGTGGGGAACATTCGAGGATGGATTTCCACCAGGTGCATTGATTGCAGCTGCCAGTGTCTTTGCTCAGGCAGAGATATTTTTCAGCAGAAAAGTTCCTTTTGTTTGAATTCCCCATTGCAGCAGATGCATATTTATGAAATTAATAACCTTTCCTAGCTCTCTTTTTTTGCCTTTGCTGCCACATCACATCCCTAGGTGCTACGCTAACTTCTAGCAAGTACCAAACCAGCCAACCCAAAATACAAGTGAGGGTGGAAAGAAACTTTTTCCTTTGAGGGTTGGGGCAGTCCTGACCCTGGTTGCCTAGAGCAGTGGTGGCTGCCCCATCCCTGGAGGGGTTCAAGGCCAGGTTGGATGGGGCTTGGAGCCCCTGATCCAGTGGGAAGTGTCTCTGCCCATGACAGGGGTGGGACTGGATGGGCTTTGAGGTCACTTCCAACCCAAACTATTCTATGGAAAGGGCTTGTTTTATAACAATTTCCCTCCAAGCCTGATATTCCACGAGGTCTTTCCAGTGCCCTCAGTGCCACTTGCAGAGGAGACTGGTAGCCTTACAAGTTCAGCAAACAAAAATATCCATACAGACCCAATTCTTATTTAAGCCAGAGCTGCTACTACCACTGGAAAGGGTCGAAGGAGGAATGATTTTTAGGGAAAGGTTTCTGTAAGTTAGATGAAAGTTAAGTGACTTGCTGTGTTCCACCTGGGGAGCCTTGTCAGAGACAGAAATAGAGTTCAGCTGCATTCCTAATACCTTCCTTTCCCTGCCTGATTAAGTTGCTCCAAGGTTTTTACTTCTTGCATTTCATCTAAATAGTAATAGAACTGTGCCCAGCTAGGGACTAGAGCAGGGCTAATACATCGCAGTTCCCCTTTTTCCCTTTGAAATAAGGGTAAGAAAAAGATCCCTACATAAAAATGACAAAGTTCTTCCTCTGACTTCCTTCCATTGGTGCAGGAAGAATCGAGAATAAACAAGAAGGCTGCACAAACAGGCAATTCTAGTCATGGAACCCAATTCTTATCAAGCACTTGGCACTTATCAAGTATTTCAATGCACAGGCAATAAATTCCCACGTATCTGCTCCGCAAAAGAACTCAGCTAGAACCACATGCAGCATATCAGCTTTTTACTCTGGCAGGAGGCTCCCCTGCGTACCTCTTCTGTCACCTCATGTTGTTGTGGTGACAGTATGAGCTTTCTAATTATTCTAGTAGACTCTAATTAAGAGCAAAATATATCCCATTTCCATTAGGCAAGGACACTTTCTTATTTCACAGGTAGCTGCAGATTCAGGTTACCTCTATAAAAAGCCAAGCCAGTCCCATTGGTTTCTTGGCACTATCAGCTGAATTGAGGCAAGCTGAAACACAGGATGAATTTTCTGACCCTCATTTCCTTATGGCTTTGCTCTTCCTTGCTTCTCTAATCAGGGGTCCTTGCTGGGGTATAACAAGTAGTATTTTACTGCAGATCCCTGGGGCCTCAGTTATGAACGTCCCTAGGAATACAGTTTGTAAAATGGCCCTTGGATTACAAGGAGAACACAGTGAATGAGAATTGTTGAATAAAAATTCCTGTGTCTCCATCAGCAGACAGCCTGGGGGAGGAATGAAAAAGAGAGATTTACCAATCTTCTCCACTGCAACAAATCCATTCAGCAGAAACAAAACCTAAACCGAAAAGAAACAGGCACAAGATAAGCGAGCAACTTATCTCTTACCCCATAGCTCAATCATATTTTTAGGCTCCATTATCAGTACTTGTGAGCACACTTGGGTCACATTAATCTTTTACCAAGACCATTTCCTAAGGTGAAAGGCTCTGAACGCCACAAGCATTGGCTGCTTAGAGAGAGAGAGAGAAAGACAGAGTCATCCTCCTAAGACTTCTTGTAGTGAGTCACTTTTTTCACACGTCCTTCCTTCAGGATTTGTGCTTTGAGAGATACAGAACAGCTTCGTGGCCAACAACAGGTCGGAGAGCAAGAAGTATAAAAGTGTCTCAGAATTTGACTGTTTTCAGCCGGTCTCCAGTACGTAGAAGGGAAACTAGGAGACTGTGAGCCTCGAGGGTAGGAACACATGGCAGCAAAGCCAGCAGCGCGTTCCTTTATTTTGACTGCTGAGAGGTTATGGCAGCAGCAGGTCTGTCAGCCTGGAACAATCCAGATTATTTCCAGTACTCTGGCAAATTACGGACTTTCATATAGATATTTCATGCCAAGCCATCTTTTTCATAGCTACAGGGTTTGTATCAAATCCATTATAGAAGGATGAATTCTTTTTGCTGGTATCCAGACTCACGTTCCTGCTGCCGTCTTTATTACAAACACATCCAGGGCATTCCCAGAGGCTAAATTCCCCGTTTTATATAAGGCAGTGGCAGATGCATTTCCCAGTCTGGAGGAAGAACTACTTTCACATCACATGAAGTGAGAGCATGCATTACACTGACAGTTTCCATCACAGGCTTCAGCCCTTTTACCTTCTGTTAGTAAATCTATCCCTGCTCTAACTTGATTTATCAGATTAGCAAAGGCATCAGCTTTGCTATATAAGCCACAACATTGCATCGTGCAAAACTGGGAGGCAAGAGAGATGTTTCATATGGAAAAGTGTTTAGGATGCCTTGGTCCTTAACACACCAAGATAACATAAAACCTACAACTAAGCTGTAGACCTCCACAAGGATATAGATTCACCATACAGGAGACCATTTGTGTTATTTCTCAAGAAGTCAAAAGGGTTTTGCCGTGATGATCTGTCAGATTGCATAGCCACGCTGCATTCAGAAGCTGCCACCCAGAGGAGGCTGTCATTGTGCTTAAGCCTCAAGACTGTTCTACGAAGTATTCTGGGATTGCACTTGGGTGACAAGGTCAGCATAAAGCCAAGTTTATCATCACTTCACCTACAAATCCCTCCACTGTGATCTTTGCTTTGGTCAAAGAAAGCTTCCCTGTAAAGTCTAAACCTTCAGCTCAGACCTCATTCCACATTCTAAGCGATGCCTGGACTTAGATCACTCGTGCTTAAGTCTATGGTTCTTCAGCCTGAAGAGTGGTTCCTTGTGCATCTCGGGCTGCAAAAATATGTATGCTTTTCATACAAAAAATAGCCATACAAACCACCTGATTTCAGAGCAAGCCTTTGACTGCCTTATTTACATCAAGAATATATGCTGCTTTCCATGTACAATCAACATTTTCGAAGTGCAGCTTGAATTCCTAACCACTTTGAAGGCAGACTAATTGCTACCGAGAACACCAATTGCTATAAATCATCTGCTCTCCAGGGATGCCAGCAGGACACCACTGACAGATTTCAGGACCGAATAACACAATTTAGAAGAACAGCAAAAGGCAATATTAAAGAACAGAGGCAGCATAACACTTCCCACAAGAGCACGATGCTATAAATACAAACTCACACCATTGTGCAGGCATATAGACATTTCTGCATGAAATATTTACTTAATGTCTTAACTCACACCACCTAGACTATCTCTTCAATTAAAGATTGCCAAAGCCCTCTACAAGTTCCAGCTCTAGTTCATAGAATCATGGAATGGTTTGGATTGGAAGAAACATCAAATCTCATCCAGTTCCAACCCTGCAGCCACAACTTCTCTGGGCACCTGTGCCAGTGCCTCACCACCCTCACAAAAAAAATCATTTCTTCTTAAGATCTCACCTAAATCTCCCCTCTTTCAGCTTAGTTCACAAAGCGCTATATTTCGTGTCACTGCTTTCATCCCTAGGGGAGAAAAGACCAGCACTGAAAGCAAAGTCTCTTTGATAAGGAGTACTCCAGCACACCTTGCTTTTGAGGTAGGTTGACCACCCTTCACTGAGGTCCTTAAGGAAGATTTAAAAGCTCTATGGGCAAAGCACGATTTGACTCCCTTGTAAAGGAGCAGAAACTTCCCCCTTTGAGGGGAAAAGTTAAAAAAAAATATCCTCAAAAAGATGAACTGATGAACTCCAGCATTTTTCCCCAGCCTTCATAGTCTTTCAGCCTGTATCAACTCCTCAGATGTCAACCACAAAACTGCAGTGAGCAGGATGTGGTAGGGTCCAGACTGTTTGCTGCTGTGTACCAGNGAGTCATCCTCCTAAGACTTCTTGTAGTGAGTCATTTTTTTCACACGTCCTTCCTTCAGGATTTGTGCTTTGAGAGATACAGAACAGCTTCGTGGCCAACAACAGGTCGGAGAGCAAGAAGTATAAAAGTGTCTCAGAATTTGACTGTCTTCAGCCGGTCTCCAGTACGTAGAAGGGAAACTAGGAGACTGTGAGCCTCGAGGGTAGGAACACATGGCAGCAAAGCCAGCAGCGCGTTCCTTTATTTTGACTGCTGAGAGGTTATGGCAGCAGCAGGTCTGTCAGCCTGGAACAATCCAGATTATTTCCAGTACTCTGGCAAATTACGGACTTTCATATAGATATTTCATGCCAAGCCATCTTTTTCATAGCTACAGGGTTTGTATCAAATCCATTATAGAAGGATGAATTCTTTTTGCTGGTATCCAGACTCACGTTCCTGCTGCCGTCTTTATTACAAACACATCCAGGGCATTCCCAGAGGCTAAATTCCCCGTTTTATATAAGGCAGTGGCAGATGCATTCCCCAGTTTGAGTGGAGGAAGAACTGCTTTCACATCACATGAAGTGAGAGCGTGCGTTACACTGACAGTTTCCATCACAGGCTTCAGCCCTTTTACCCTCTGTTAGTAAATCTATCCCTGCTCTAACTTGATTTATCTAGATTAGCAAAGGCGTCAACTTTGCTATATAAACCACAACATTTCATCGTGCAAAACTGGGAGGCAAGAGAGATGTTTCATATGGAAAAGTGTTTAGGATGCCTTGGTCCTTAACACACCAAGATAACATAAAACCTACAACTAAGCTGTAGACCTCCACAAGGATATAGATTCACCATACAGGAGACCATTTGTGTTATTTCTCAAGAAGTCAAAAGGGTTTTGCCGTGATGATCTGTCAGATTGCATAGCCACGCTGCATTCAGAAGCTGCCACCCAGAGGAGGCTGTCATTGTGCTTAAGCCTCAAGACTGTTCTACGAAGTATTCTGGGATTGCACTTGGGTGACAAGGTCAGCATAAAGCCAAGTTTATCATCACTTCACCTACAAATCCCTCCACTGTGATCTTTGCTTTGGTCAAAGAAAGCTTCCCTGTAAAGTCTAAACCTTCAGCTCAGACCTCATTCCACATTCTAAGCGATGCCTGGACTTAGATCACTCGTGCTTAAGTCTATGGTTCTTCAGCCTGAAGAGTGGTTCCTTGTGCATCTCGGGCTGCAAAAATATGTATGCTTTTCATACAAAAAATAGCCATACAAACCACCTGATTTCAGAGCAAGCCTTTGACTGCCTTATTTACATCAAGAATATATGCTGCTTTCCATGTACAATCAACATTTTCGAAGTGCAGCTTGAATTCCTAACCACTTTGAAGGCAGACTAATTGCTACCGAGAACACCAATTGCTATAAATCATCTGCTCTCCAGGGATGCCAGCAGGACACCACTGACAGATTTCAGGACTGAATACCAGAAGTTAGAAGAACAGCAAAAGGGAATATTAAAGAACAGAGGCAGCATAACACTTCCCACAAGAGCATGATGCTATAAATACAAACTCACACCATTGTGCAGGCATATAGACATTTCTGCATGAAATATTTACTTAATGTCTTAACTCACACCACCTAGACTATCTCTTCAATTAAAGATTGCCAAAGCCCTCTACAAGTTCCAGCTCTAGTTCATAGAATCATGGAATGGTTTGGATTGGAAGAAACATCAAATCTCATCCAGTTCCAACCCTGCAGCCACAACTTCTCTGGGCACCTGTGCCAGTGCCTCACCACCCTCACAAAAAAAATCATTTCTTCTTAAGATCTCACCTAAATCTCCCCTCTTTCAGCTTAGTTCACAAAGCGCTATATTTCGTGTCACTGCTTTCATCCCTAGAGGAGAAAAGACCAGTGTTGAAAGCAGAGTCTCTTTGATAAGGAGTACTCCAGCACACCTTGCTTTTGAGGTAGGTTGACCACCCTTCACTGAGGTCCTTAAGGAAGATTTAAAAGCTCTATGGGCAAAGCACGATTTGACTCCCTTGTAAAGGAGCAGAAACTTCCCCCTTTGAGGGGAAAAGTTAAAAAAAAATATCCTCAAAAAGATGAACTGATGAACTCCAGCATTTTTCCCCAGCCTTCATAGTCTTTCAGCCTGTATCAACTCCTCAGATGTCAACCACAAAACTGCAGTGAGCAGGATGTGGTAGGGTCCAGACTGTTTGCTGCTGTGTACCAGCAGCTGAGGGAGTTATTTCAAGCTTTCTGTAATTGACTTAATTTGCATACAGCACAGTCTGTAGGGCAGGAACTACTTTCATTGTTTATGCAACATCTAGCAAAACTGAGGCCTTGACCACACTTAAGGATCCTGCTTGCTAAATGATACCAGGAATAGGTTTGTGTATGCTACTGCTGAAACATCCAACCTAGGGGATTAACACAGGACCTCATGAGAGTTAGAGCTGAGGCCTTTCAGCACCTTTTCCAACCATTTACTCTTGAAAAACCTTCCTTGAGGTCAAATGGACAATTGTAATGATAGCAACCGCCAGACAGGGCTTCTGTTTGTGATGCAAAACCTTCTACTACCACTACTATGAAGGTGACATCCCTGCACTTATGGTGGCAAGGACAGATTAGAGAATTGCGACAGAACTATTCCATACAAAACCCCTGCCAAAGCTTCTTTAACACTGTCACACTCTTCCCCCAATGCCCTGTACTGTCAGCAGACTCTAGCACATCCCTCATTATAGACATCCCTATTCTAATTAAAGTTCTCAACTGTGCTCCTGTCATATTGGGGGATTCAGTCCTTATGTGCCCTCTTCCACCTCATCATGTGGTCGAGAGGACAAAATATGTGCTTCTTCAATCCTTCTTATATTAAGCAACTCGGAATATTTACATACATTCACTTGCATGAAATTCCTTCCATGGCAAGATGTCCATTCCCCACCAGCAACACAGCACATCCAGCCTAGCTCTCAATTAGCATCGCCTAATAAGCGCCTTCCAGCTTGAATCTGCTTTCCTCTAATGCTAAGTAGAAGCTTTCCCAGCCAGTCCTACGCAAAAGACTTTCACCTAAAAAGCAAATTATTGCATGAAATCTTGTTAACTGCACTGGTCCTGGCTCCTCATTTTGCCTTTAGGGGATTTTGTTAACATCCAGTAACAGATCAAAGCATACACAGGTATTTACAAAGAACACTGCTAAGACACTGCTGTGACATCTGAACAGCTGAAGCAGCCATCTGTTTTCTACACCATCTGGTTTGCTGCAGCCCTCTCGTTGCCCACTGAAATGTTGATCCCTTCCCCATTCCTGCTGGTCACACCACGACTGATCCAAGCCAGGATGCTGCCTGCCTTCTTGTCCCCCTGGGCCACTGCTGGCTCATGTTTAGCTGCTGTTAACCAGCACCATCAGGTCCTTTCCCACTGGGCAGCTTCCCAGCTGTTCAACCCCAAGCCTGGAGCATTGCACAAGGCTGTGGTGGCCCTAGTGCGGCACCTGGCACTGTTGAACCCCACACAGTTGGCCTCTGCCCATTGGCTCAGCCTGTCCAGATCCCTCTGTAGCACCTTCTTTCTCTCAAACAGATCAACTCAATCCCTTTGCCCAGGTCACAGATAAAGATACTAAACAGTCCAGCCCCAACAGGACCAACCCCAACACGGAGCCCTGAGGAAAACTACTTGTGACCAGCTACCAACTGGAGTTAACTCCATTCCCCACACCCTCTGGGCCCAGCCATCCAGTCAGTTTTCTACCCAGTGAAGAGCACACTTGTCCAAGCCAAGAGCAGTCAGTTTGCCCAGCAGAATGCTGTGAGAAGCTGAGTCAAAGGCTTAAGTAAAGTCTAGGTAGGCAACATTCATGGGGCTTTCCCTCATCCTCTAAGCAGGTCACATTGTCATAGGAGATCAGGTTGGTCAGGCAAGATTTGCCTTTCCCAAGCAGGCCTAGTCAGCATGGGTTTATCAGGTTATCCTGTATGTGTTGCATGATGGCACTCAAGATCATAGAATCATAGAATTACCAGGTTGGAAAAGACCCACTGGATCATTGAGTCCAACCATTCCCATCAGTCACTAACCCATGTCCCTCAGCACCTTGTCCACCCATCCCTTAAACCGCTCCACGAAAGGTGACTCAACCACCTCCCTGGACAGCCTGTTCCAGTGCTCTATAACTTCCCCAGCACAGAATTCAGGCTGGCAGGGCTGTAGTTCCCTGGATCCTCCTTCTTGTCCCTCTTGGAGACAGGTGCCACGTTTGCTACCCTCCGGTCAACTGTCATATCAAGTCTTCTGAGCATCAGCGCAAAGCAGCCACCAGTGCAGGTCACTATAACACTACAGAACTATCAGAGTGATCAGGCGATATTTTGATGGAACAACCAAGATGACAACATACCATCCGCTTTGAGATACAGCCAAAAATAACTTCAGACAGAAATACCACATGCTATTTAATAACAATAAGCATATGCCATCAGGCCCTCACTACTGCACACCACAAAAGCATCTCATCATACATTATCCACCAAAGTCATGTGGAAGAAATCCAGCATAAATAAGCTTTCCTCAGACTTTATGGGTTTTATTTGAAACTCCTTATTCAAACGTTAACCTACACTAACCGTGCTTTATTTCCAATGCAGATAAAGATCAAGACCTAGGGAAAAATCACTGTGGAAAACAATGAAAGAGCATGCTTGTAGTTGAAGGAAAAGAGATAAAAGCAGTAGGGAAAGGCATCAAGTTTCTTTGGAGGCCTGGAGAGAAACATATCTAAACTTTAATGTGGTATGACAGGAGCAGACTTAAACTGTTAGGTTTTGATCCAACCCACTGCATCCTCTCCCGTAAACTCCTAGTAGGGATGAAGTACTAGGCTCTGGTCAAAACTTAGTTTTTTCAAGCTGTTAAATGCTGCTATGGGTTTACCAAGGCGATTTCTTTTATCTCTGCTCTTCACGTGCAGCAATTTCTTTATCTTCTGGATCAGCTTATGCAAAATAATAAGCTTCAGCTACTGCTCTTTCCTCCTTCCCCCAGAAACCATCGCTTTGCTCCGACTTCTCGCTTGGCAGGGTGAGTTTTCCAGGCTCAGCAATCCCTGGGAATGAAAAGGCTCAGCAAGGGCTCCATCTACTGGGACACCGGGCAGACACAGGTACCACCACCCTAACGCAGGAATGAGGAGCTAGGAAGCAGTTTTGATGCCTCTGAAAGTTCCAGCATTGAGGGCCACGTTCAGTATGTTCACACAGCTGCAGACACCTGGATAAGACAAAGTCTTGACACCCTGTACTCGTTCAGGCTCTGAGCTCTCCAGAAACCCATTTTTCACCTTTTCATCTACGAGTCCAACCATTCCTATCAAACACTAAACCATGTCCCTCAGCACCTCGTCCACCCGTGCCTTAAACACCAAAAGTGAATCAACCACCTCCCTGGGCAGCCCTGGAATACCAGTGCCCAATGACCCTTTCTGTGAAAATTTTTTTCCTAATGTCCAGGTTAAATCTCCCCTGGTGGCTCTTGAGGCCATTCCTCTTGTCCTGTCCCCTGTCACTTGGGAGAAGAGGCCAGCACCCTCCTTTCTACAACCTCCCCTTAGGCAGTTATAGAGAGCAATGAGGTCTCC
>WAAB01000629.1:32214-52785 GCA_013389865.1 Piaya cayana
AAAAAAAGTAAGCCTCACAAAAAGAAGACATTAATTTAGGAATAGTTGAGCTATAATTGACTTATCAAAATAAAGCTGGAGACATAGATCAATTCTACCGCCTGGACAAAGATAAATCAATAAAGTTCAGAAAGACATTATTGATTCTGTAGCCATCACTCAAAGGCTCTTCATTTGATTCCTCAGCCATCTGTTTAATTGAAATGATAATTCTGATAACTTCTGGTAGGCCCAGTGCATGTTGATTTTGATGCAACATTATTCAATCAAATACAGATGGCGTATGACCTCCTGTCAGTGAGAATCCTAAATGGATTCGTTTGGATAGATACATTTTGTATTATATAAGATGATTCTGTCTGAACTTATTCATACATGACCTTCACCAGGTGAGTCTTTTGTTCAAATCGTCCTTTAGTTTCAGCTAATCGTTCTTCAACACACCAGTATCTGAAGAGTAAATATTGAAAAGAGCATTTGACATTCATCCTTCAGACTTCCTTACTGTCTTAATTTCTGCACAAGGACTGAATAATTTGCTTGTATTTATGCCTAATGGGTACAACCCAAGGAGGAAAGACAAAAGGGAAGCTGTGAAACACTGCTGCTGTATTAGGAAGCAGTTTTGATGCCTCTGAAAGTTCCAGCATTGAGGGCCACGTTCAGTATGTTCACACAGCTGCAGACACCTGGATAAGACAAAGTCTTGACACCCTGTACTCGTTCAGGCTCTGAGCTCTCCAGAAACCCATTTTCCACCTTTTCATCTACGAGGGTGAACTGGTGTATGCTTCACAGAGCAATCATGATTGACAACCAACAATAAAAGGAAAGATGCCTCACAGAGCAGTCAGGTCTGACTTCCAGGGCTCCAGGTCCAAACTCGAGCAAACACCTCCCAGCCAGCCTCCTCCTCCTCCTCCTCTTACTTCATACATTCACATCCCCTTAGCACACGCAGTTTCTATTCTAAATATTTCTTCTGATGGCCCAAATCCTCATCAGGCAGTGCTGACTCTGCGTCTCAACATAATCATTGCTAACACAGAGAAACTGTTGGCAGTCTCCCCCGGGAATGCTTGTTATGAAATGGAAACAGAAGGGATGTTTCTGGTTTGCAGGCAAGCCATGAGCTCACTTCACACGTATTTGTTCCTTGTGACAGAGAAATCCAGCATTTCGATGGCAGCATGAACTAATCAGCAAGCATTTCTGGGGGTTTCTTTCCTTCCAGTTTGCTAAACTTAAGGGGATTCTCCGTGAGATTCTAGAAGAATTCAGTTCAAAATGCAATGTTTTAGCATCTATCTTGCCTTTCAGAGCCAGGTTATTGTACAGTGAAACAATGGAACTCAAGTCTAGAGGAAATATCAAAATAGCAGTATATGTACACAAATTTTGGGTCATAAATGCTTTTGGTTAGCTTTTACAGCAAGAACGTAGTTAGTGCAAAGATTCACAGGTTATTAGTAATATTTTGGAGGAGAATCACAAAGAACCATCTTGCAAAAACTGTATAAGTCTTTATGCCAGCACGCAAGAAGCTATTAGCCAAGAGCCTACGGGACGGTTAGGGAGGGGATCCTGAGCAGAAAGGGCAGGGATAGGATGAGGTGGGAGGGTTTTAAGCTGAAAGAGGGGAGATTGAGATGAGATCTCAGGAAGAAATGTTTTGCTGTGAGGGTGGAGAGGCCCTGGCCCAGGTTGCCAAGGGCAGGGGTGGCTGCCCCATCACTGGAGGGGATCAAGGCCAGGTTGGATGGGGCTTGGAGCCCCTGATCCAGTGGGAGGTGTCCCTGCCCTTGGAACTGGATGGGCTTTGAGGTCCCTTCCAACCCAAACTATTCCATGATTCTGAGCCCCCTTTTCTAATCAATTCCTCTGGAAAATAGCAGAAAGGATGCACACTGTTCTTCATGGGGGGATCCACTGGTTTTAAGCCATTGCACGTATTAACTCTGACTTGAGACACACACTTTGAGCCCAAACAGTAGGGAGTTTGACCAGCATACAGAACAACGAGTTTAGCTGTAATGAGAGAGAGAGCCATTTGAAGAAGATACAGGATTTCACATTTCGTGTTTCTTTGCAAAAAATTAAAAGAGAGACCTAGTCACAGTGGGGGGGATTCTTTTTTTCCTCTCACAAATGTGTAGAACCAATCCATGCAACTGCCCTGTGCTGCGCTATTAACAAAATTGTTTTCTTCTGTCCATCACTGTCACAAGATATCACGGCTTGTACTGACTGGTTTTTGTTGATGCTGCAGGCCAAAGAGTCCAAGTGTTCTTTCTCCCACCCCTGCCTTTGAAAACGTACCAGATGTTTTCACTAAGAGGAAGAAACATTCCAAAAAAGGAGTAGGGTTTTATTCCCTAGGACTTGAGGACAGCACAGAAAAAAAAAAATCAAGGAATCTCATTCTTTAAGGAGAATTTGTAAGTGGAAGGGTCATAGGACAGCCCCGGATGCTAGGAAAATCAAGAACTTCCAAGATGATTCTTCTCCATGCCTCATCTATCTCAGATGGATGTAGGATTTAACTCCGCTAACCAGCCTGTGAGCTAAACCCTTTGAAATCTTGAGTCAGAAACAGCGTTTGGAACATACAAGTCACTACAGCTCCCAGTGAACGAGCTACTGGTGGCACAGTGTTTCTTCAATATTTATTTAATAGAGTTGCCCAGAAATTTAAAGTTACTCTCCACAGCTTTTAAAATTGCAAATGAAAAGCCATTCAAGTCTCGTTTTACCACAGCAGCGAGAATTTGGAAGCAACCAGACAGCAATTGAGTGTAAAAAGTAATTGTTAATAAGGAAATTGTTGCTGGGTGAAGCTGTCTAATGGTAAAGGCAATAAGACTGGCAAAGGTAGATGCCACCAGCTTCTCGAAAGCCCTGAGAACACTGTGACCCTTTCATTTCCATCCCATCACCCTCCCTCCCGCTGGCTCCCACTAGATGGCATCGGCACTAAAAGAATAGATCCTGCTAATTCTTGATCTTGCAGTCCAGTAACCACCAGTCAAATACAACCCCCTAAGCTGTTCCCGAAGTTGGAAACTGCATTTTCATGAAACAGGGGCTTTTTCATGCCAGGTTTTCCCTTAGCTGAACACCACGAAAGAAATAAAAAGTCAGAAGCAGTATCTGCTCTGCATTTGTAGTGCAACTAACATCAACACGCACAGCTCCAAGTGAGGCTCTCAGCACTGCTGAATCTCAAATTACATCCAACTGCCCCCTCCGAGGGCCAGAATGAGCCATGGAGCCTTGTTTCAGCATGAGTTTTAGTTTTAACAAGAGCTATTGTCTGGAATCTGGTTTTAATAAACGTGTGTCTGTCATGCCCTGGAGCTTTCATCCCCTTGTGCATCTCCTCTCCAATCCTAATTTTCCTAACAATAACAGCAACAGAAGCGCTCCCTGTTTCATTGGTTTTGACATATGCCTCAATATTTAATGACTGGAATAGACCATTACCTTCTTTCTCTCTGTCTTTTGTTTTATTTCAACTGCAAAATCCAAGATTCTTCCTATTGTACCTTCAAATGATAAATATGATCTATTTTCTGTTAAAACGCTGTGGCCAGCAGTTGCTGAGAAATGCTGCATTTCTGTTTAGCTCCATGATACCTTTATACTTCTCCTCAGCAAATAAACCCAAGCATAACAGCATTTTTCCCTTTCTCATGGTAAAAAGATTCTCCTAAGACAACATTAATACTCACCAACCATACACTGCAGGTACCTAACGTAAGCAAGAATTTCACCCACTACATACCGAGGAGGAACTGAGAGAGCTGGGGGTGTTTATCCTGGAGAAGAGGAGGCTGAGGGGAGANCCAAGCTGATGATTCTATGATTCTATGATAACAACTAAATAAGGATCAAAGTTAGAAGCCTACATTCTTTCTCTATGCTATAGAATCAAGTAGCACATCTACGTAAGCTGGAAGATGCATGGGTAGACACGTCCCACTCCACCCTGTCTTAACTCCAGAACACAGCCTAACCATGGTGTCACCACCTTTGAATCAACTCACATCTCCAAAACCTCCAGGTGATAAAAAGTTGAAATCAGCGTCTGTTTAAACCAGTCCTTGTCTTTACCTCACTTGCCTGCCACCTACTTAGATGATTTCCTCAAATACTATACTAAATACCCAAAATGGGGGGGAAAAAAAGTATCCTGAATGTTAAAAATTACCTTACTGGTAGAAAAGTAAAGGGAAAAAATTGTCTTATTTTATTTCCAACTACGTTGGCTATTAATAGCCAGGCTGAACAGCTTCTAGTGTTTCCTGCAGAGCATGAAAGCTGCAAGAATCATGGGTTTCTGTTGCTAAAGATCATTCTGTGCTTCTCCAGGATCATTGTAATCAATGTGACAGAGGAAAGCCTGAAACAAGGTGACATTTTCTACCTCACTGTACAACATAAAGGAGTGGGTTGCATTCCCAAACTACCAGCACTCGCAAGCTTCTTGCCAACAGAAGGAAAAAAAAAAATTACAAATACCCACACTCTGTGGTGCGTGTGCACATGCATGAATGGCATAAGCCCTCTGAAAGATGGTGGCTGTGCCTTGCTGCCAGAGAAAGAACAAAGAACAGGCATAAAAATCTATATTCAGATTTCCCCACCACAATTTTCTATTTTTCAAATGCTAAAGCTACCAAGCATTTGAAAGGCTTTCATCGCTCTCCTAAAAGCCCAAGGACAAATTCAGATTGGGTGGAGAATGGATGGGCAGCAGCCCCAGGAAGGATTTGAGGTGCTGGAGGATGAGGAGCTCAACATGAGTTGGCAACATGCACTCTCAACCCAGAAACCAACTGTGTCCTGGGCTGTATCCAAAACAGTGGGACCAGCAGGACCAGGGAGGGGATTCTACCTCTCCCCTCCACTCTGGTGAGGCCTGACTTGGAGTCCTTTGTTTGGTTCTGGAGTTTCTTCCTCCACCTGACCCTGCAGTGTATAAAAATTAACATCCAGTAACCAAGACTCCAACACAGAAGCTCTAATAGGAACATTGATAGGCATCTGCCCAGTTACAAGCATTAATCCCGACAAAGCATGATCCGTAAATTCTTCATTAAGCAACACTTTTCCTCCTTTTTGCAGTTAAATGTTGAAAAAAATCCCCAGCATCTGTCGCTGGGGTTAAACGTAACAACTTGACTATTCGTGAAACATATTTTTCTTTTTAACAGACTTGTGATTATGTAGAATTTGGAATTTCTGCATGCAGACATTAAGGAAAAGCTCCTGTAAGGTCCATGTAGCCATGCTGGAAGCGTGCAGGTCCAAAAGACTCGGCATCCAAGTCTTGAGGTGCACATCCAGCCTTAATTTCACATCAAAACATTGACAGCACATACTTTTAATAGGCAGATGAGACGTTTGAGTTCATCTCCCGTCTTCTTTCTCTGTTAGGTAACTGCTTCAACCTCCTTTCTTCCCTTCATCCATCCAATCATTCCACTGTAGTGAGGTCATGTCAATTCTGTTGCCAAATTATTCTGAGGAAGGGATAAATTAAGCTCTGCAGAGCTGTCAGTCTAGAACTTTAAATGAATCCACTTTCAAGACAGAGCGCCAGTCAACAGAACACGTAACAAATCACCTTGATAGCGCAGAGAAGAGTTTACATTTTTCTAGCTGCTCTGATTTTCAGAGATCAGGAGTAATTGCTGCTCCCCCCACGTCAACCTTTCCATCGATTTTACTCAACAAAGTGATCAAAATCCTTCTGCCAAACAAAAGGTCATAATGCAGGAAAAGCTAAGAGCCAGAACAACCAACTGCATAAGAGAAGTTGGTGCAAAAAGCTCATGGCAATATCCCTTTGAAAGGCCAAGGTCAATTCTATTGAACTTCATGCAAGGGTTTGAACATGGTCTGTTCCATCCTCCGCCAGGGCAGGTTTAGGCTGAATATTAGGAAAAAACCTTCACAAAAAGGTTGATTGGGCACTGGAACAAGCTACCCAGGGAGGGGGTTGAGTCACCTTCCCTGGAGGGGTTTAAGGGATGGGTGGACAAGGTGCTGAGGAACATGGTTTAGTGATTGGTGGGAATGGTTGGACTCAATGATCCGGTAGGTCTCTTCCAACTTGGTGATTCTATGATTCTATGATCTGCTAGCAAAACCAGGAAAACCTCTCTTCAGGTAACCATAGCCAAATCGGTGATCAAGTATCCCTTTCTCTCAGAAAATAAAGGTCTTGGTGAATTATCTCACTGTTTTTCTTCTCGCTATGAAGAACAGGAGATAACTTAAGAGGAATGCTACATCTGCAGGCTTTGCAGTGCCAGAAGTTCCTTCCCTCCCTGAGGAACTTCAGACCACCCAGCAGCCCCCTGCTCGCAGACAGCAGGGCACAAGTTCCTACAATTTATATTCCAAATTGCTTTTTGCTTTACTGTCTCCCAGACATGTTATTTTGTCTTCAGTCCCAAACAGACACACAATGTACTTAGGAAAGATATTTACATTTTGAAAGCATCTCCATTAACTGGGTTTTCTTTTTTTCTTTTTCTTTCCCTTGCTTTTTTTGAAGGTCAGTCATAAATAATTCAGAGCTACGTACTGAAAGAACATGCAAAGCTCAACTTTCTACATACTCTGAAGTTAAAGGACCGATTCCCCATTAACGGAGCATCAGATGGGTAACTTGTGTGCTACTAAATACAGTAAGAAAATCATTTAAGCACCTGAATAAAACAGCATTAAGTACAAAACCACACAAGATACTTCAAGAATCCAGTTGCAGTAATGCACGGGCATAGTTTAACCTGTAACACACACAGATGTTGATAGGCCACCTTATCTAAATGCATAGTTATAAGCATAACCAAGCACAGAGTGGCTCATGTTAAAGCCTGTTTACGCCTTCTGAAACTTCACAGAAGCAAGAGCATGGGATGCTAGACAAAAGATTGAGCCATACATGTGTACAAACCAGTACTGAGTCAGGGATAGACCAGATGAAAACAGGAGTTTTTCTCTTCTTCCAATTTCCCCAGCCCTATTGAGTTTATTTTTTCAACCGGCAAACATTGGGAGGCAGTTACAGCCTCTGGCTCAGAGAATCTCCAAATCACTTCTTGGAAAATATCAGGGTGATGCAAAGGAGAAGGTCATGCTGTGCTTGCCTGCTTCTTCTGCTCATCCACTGAGCTTTTGCTACCAACCAGCATCACACAGATTACTGCAATTTCTGGACTTCTGCTCTGATCAAGGACAGTTGTTCTGTTCTTTCAAGTTTCCACCAGGCATGGAGAATATTCTTGTGAATGGGCACAACTAAGACAGGGCTTATAAACAACCTTGCAGTAGTGGAATAAGACGCATCACAACAATGAAAGTGCTGCTGCTTCCGAAATATCAAATTCCTCACCAGGACACACTCTTCAACTGAAGGTTTCTGCTACCTTGTGAGTTCTCAACTAGCATCTCTCCTGGTTATATAATTAAAAAACTTTTCTGTTTGGGTCCCTGTCAACATAACAGCCTGTCTCACGTTGCTATCACTGCACAACCTGTTTATGCAGACTCCTCAGTTTTCATAGCAACACATCGTGACAACTTGTTTAAAAGTTCACTAAAAACATTTATCAAATGCAACCAAAAACATTCCCCCAAAGAGGGAGGAACTAGGATGTTTGTTCATTCCTCTCATCACTGCAATTTCTTATCCCCAGGTTACCAAACTCGGAGGAAGGAATCAAAATCATAATAGAATATTCTAAAATAATAATAGTACATTCCTGTAAAAAAAGGTTTATTTCAGCTTTCTTTTTCCATAGGTTTAGCTGTTTGTTTCTGTGTGGAATCATTTTTTTAACCTGATTGTTTGTCGTGGAATGGGAATTCTATTCCTACATTGAGAATCCCTCATTAAGGAAACCCACCTGCATAGCCAGCTGAAATTAGAAGCTGAAGCAGATAAGTTGATTAAATAAAGTATTTAAAACTTGAATATTGAATCAATATAAATGAAAAGCAAAAACATGTATGTAGCAGGTTATCTAAAAGCTCAGTGGGAGAGCATGAAACAGATTGAGCTCAGCAGCAGCAGCAAAGTTTCCTTTTGCTTTCCCTGTCACACTTGTACAACTCTACCCCATCACATACCTGGAAAACATTCCCAATAAAACCAACCAGGAAGAGTTTGAGATCCTGCAAAAGTGCATCTCCTATTAACACAAGTCCCTTATTCGGAGGTCTAGCTAAGCCCAAAAATTTCAGTCCATAAATTCTTTTGCTTCAGTAATCCAAAGCCGAAAGCATCCCAAAGCAAGCTCCTCCATCTAGCTCCTGTCCAGGTACAAGTCAATGCCTCCTAAGGTATCAGACACATGTAATTCCCCTACATGTAAAGTGAATTAGTTATTATGCAAAGCAGTTTCCTCCAAGCAATCGATACAGAGTAGCCTTCCTGCCTGTGGAGCCCAAACAGATCCTAAATTGCGTTTTTTAGGCTAACACATCTCTTTCGCCAAAAGTTTAATATTTGGTTTCACTTTATTCATATGAGAAAGCTCCAGTGGGAAGGGAAGGGAAGAGCACTTGCTCCCAGGTGGCAATTCTCACGCTGCTTCCCAGCAGCTGTCAAAGCTGACAATAAGCATGACCTGGTTTGAACATCGTCTTAATGCCGAGGTTCCCAAGCACCACAGCTTAAGCACCGCAGATCTCCCATCTCAATCTACAGCGAGATGCGTAACCTTGCAGTCACAGTGGCCTAAGGGTACCAATAACTATCATGACACATGTCAGCAGACACAGTAACTGCTTAAAGAACGTCATCTCCATCACATCCCCCAAGCCCTAGGACTGCATCTTATCAAAGTCATAATTTGCAGGGTTGATTAATTCCATGAAATTTATTGCCATGACAAAAAGGCAAGTGTTGACCAAGATAGATCCATCGTGTATTTGTTAGAAGCAGGAAATGAGTCACCTCAGTTTGGGTTCTTCTTTCTTTTAGCATCTGTTCCTCATCTGATGCTAGACTACTAACTAGCGTGATGCTGAGAATTAACTTCCATGCAGGATACACATATTTCAGTCTAATACACAGAAGAGGTGCAGCTGGTAACCCAGGAGGGGTTAGCCAAAGGACCTGGCTGGTGAGCAGCTTTCTCCATTTGCACTTGAATGAGAAGAGAGGGAAAATCCTGTTCCAAGTTCAGCATTTCTGGCACAGGCACAGCGCTCTCGATGACTAAAAGCATGCAGGTGAACACCTTCAGCTGAGTAGCCGTGTACAGATGAGATTTCTCCACTGCTGCTTAGAGCTGAAGAACTTGCATTTCTACCTTTCACCTCCCCGTCCTTCCCCCTCCCCTCTGGCTTTTAAAAATATTTTGTTTTTTTAAGTTAGCTGCAGAAATTTAGTTTGGAGCTTTTCCAGGTTGGAGCCTTCGAGTCCCCGTCAGCAGAAGCCTGTGAGTTAAGAGAAAAAAAAAAATTGCAAAAATCTGACACCTGCCACTTTCCATTGAGCTTTGGGTGGAAAATGTCCCCAGCCTCTTCCATTTTTAATGTCAGACTCAGCCTGGCGGAAAAGATTACCTCCAGGTAAAGTCATTCAGAACAGGAGTTAGCCTGCCAAGCCCCTCCTCTCTCACCACTCCACTCCTGCGCCACAACAGCCAGGGGTACTCAGGCTGAACATCACTTTTTCCATGGCAGGGGAGGTGCACGCAGCCTGCACAGACAGGATTGTCACCTCCCGGGTTGTATTTTTGAGGCCAGGACTCTAACGATATCCTGATGAGATTCTCCTCTGCAGGAATGAAGCAGGCTGTCCCTTTTTGCAATTCTTTCACAATAAACCCCAGCACATTTCAGGGGGTTCTCACTGCCAGAGGTCAGCAGTGTGGGAATCTCCAGCTTCCCAGATATTTAGCAGACCTAAAATGCCCTTATTAGTCTTTGAGGAGAGAAGCTGAGCTGGAAAAAGTCAGTTTTGTTCCAAAGGATTACATATTCTAGCTTTGCCCAGCGTGGAGTACCACAATAATAATTGAAGAGCCCCCTCCTGTGCTTTATATAAGCACTTCTAGAGCAGTTCTCTGCTGTACGGAGGTTGCTCAGTGATAGGTATAAGTGCATTTAGACTATAAGTGAATTACCGAAAACCACTTGATTCTTCGCCCAGTTACCTCCAAGAGATCAAGATCTGTAGCCCAGTAGAGAATCTACCTCATGGAAGAGCTGATGGTCCAGCATTCCCCTTTAGAGGGTGACTATAACACAAAATCAGCAAGGTGGTACCACCAGCTCTTATACCAGAAGAGCAGACGATGCAGGTGATGTATTTCAGATCAGGACTCAAGCAATAGCCTGTAGGCTGACTAAATCATAAGTAAATGGCCAGTAACAGATTACTTGGATAGAGGAACCTGGAAAGGACAAGCAGCTCTTGAAAACACAGTAACAGGATCATCTACAAGCAAGTCCAAAGGAGAACACAAAGATGATCTGAGTGCTGGAGAACCTCTTATACGAGGACGGGCTGAGAGAGTTGGGGTTGTTCAACCTGGAGAAGGGTCCGGGGAGACCTTAGAATCATGGAATAGAATCATAGAATCATAGAATTACCAGGTTGGAAGAGACCCATCGGATCATCGAGTCCAACCATTCCTAGAGGTCAAGTCTTCTAGCAACTTTTCAACTTAGAGCAACTTCCAGTGCTGAGAGGGGCTCCAGGAAAGCCAGGGAGGGGTCGGGAGTGCAGGGATAGGAAGAGGGGAACAGTTTTAAACTGAAACTGAGGAGATTGAGATGCAGGAATGTTTTGCTGTGAGGGTGGGGAGGCCCTGACCCAGGTTGCCCAGAGCAGTGGTGGCTGCCCCATCCCTGGAGGGGTTCAAGGCCAGGTTGGATGGGGCTTGGAGCCCCTGATCCAGTGGGAGGTGTCCCTGCCCATGGCAGGGGTGGGACTGGATGGGCTTTAAGTTCCTTTCCAACCCAAACCTTTCTATGATTATCTAAGAGAGAACAGTTATGACATGATGAGAGCAAGATTATATCGGAGACCAAAGTAGCTAGATAAGGCTCATGTCTTAATCAGTACTGGGCTAATTACTTTTTAAAAGCCTTGATCTTTCTGAGAAAATAGGATTCAAGTTCCACTACAGTTGCTAACCCTGACAGCATACCAAAAACCCACCAGCTCCCTCTGCTTCCTTCCCTAGGTAGGCTTATCTGGGGAACCTGCATTCCTGATATTCCTCCAGGACCTCTCCAGGCTGAAGCCAGGGAAGCCAGCAGCAATCTCAGACACTGAGGAGCCCCATGGAGAGGAGTTTGGGAAGTCTCACACAGCTGCTCGCCCGCCCAACTGAGCTTAATGGATTCCTTTAGTGCAACACAAAGTACATATTTCTTATCAAATCCTCAGAAACTTGCTTCAAGTGTCATTTTGAGCTGAATATTATAAACTGAATGTTCTAAAATAGAAGGAAATAAAAGCAAAAGGGATGTCATTCTTTCCTCTCTAATATCATACAATACTGATGCTCTTTATTTATTGATAGAGTACACTCACTCCAGCCTAGCAGACTCTCAACGTCTTCATGAATATTTCTATGCACACAGGAAGGAAATCCTCCTGCTTCTGTCCCTGCTGCTGGGACCACGACAGTCGGTGTCCTTAGACATGCCAGGTTATTGTAATTCAGGTACTGAGACTCCTGAGCAAACCCACCTTGTCTACCTGCTCTCCTTAAACTAGAATTCCTTGTAATTAACAGAAAAACAGTTTTAAGGAGCCGGGAATACTTTGGAGGAGGTTTCCTCATTTAACAACATGATTAATCCACAGCACTGTACATGCTTACTAAGCCTTCTCCAAATACCGAAACCTGTGCCATCTCCCAAGAAGAGTCACAGCGGGTGGAAAAAAGTGAAGAACAGAACACTAACTCTGATAAGAGAAATTTATCAGAACAAGGTGAGAAGCTAAGAGGGAATAAGACTCTTTCAGAACTTGATCCTGGGTGGAGTCACACCAACACATCCTTCTTGATATCTATACCAGGAATTCCAACAGGAACCTCAGAAATCAAAAGAGAAAAATGTGTCGGAGTGGATGTTCTTGTTAAATAACAGGAGCCACCTTTACTTCACTTAAGCAGGCTAAGGCAGGGGTCAAGAGAGAGCTCCTGAGGTTCTGCCTCCTGTGAGGTACCTGTCTTGTACAGAAAGCAACTGCTCCTCACTGTACTGGTCTTATTATCAAATTGCTTCTATTAACCACAGTCCCAATTCCTCAAGGTTACCTACTGATACCCTAATTATCTGACTATCACTTGGGGAACATGGAACATGGCATCATGAGGAGAGTCAAGTGATTTTCCTGCGTTACCTACTGCATTCGCTGCCTTTTTATTTCACTCCTTGAGCTCTTCTGAAAGAATGGGGTGGTCTTCCGCCAGTCAAAACTTGACCATAAAGGCAGAGCTGTAAAAGGAACCTTTAAGAATATTGCCTGTGTCAGCATCACAGGTTCCCACAGCCTGTATCCCTTGTCTGGGTTAAAGATCTCCTACCACTTCTCCAAAAGGACTCCTTTGGGTTTAAATGGCTTTGATTTTAAAATGGGTTTTAAATGGCTTTGCAACCGGGACTGTCAGAAAACGTTTGGCAACTGAGCAATGAACCTTTCCGAGCATCTTTTAGCCACGCGGAGTCAGTCTCAACCTCAGTGACCGCACCAGCAATTTAATAGGAGCTGAAAGAACAGGTCTTGGAACCTTCACTCCTCGCAGCTCACATTAAATTAGTAATATGCATTAAATGATTATCTTAGATGGCATTATTTAAACATAACCTCACAGGACATTTGCCTCGAGCAAACTGCGACAGAAAAGCTGAGACATTATGTAGCTCATATATGCATGAGTGTACAACAACCAGCTTGCACATGTAAGTGTGCCCAGGGAAGTTCATAAACTTCAATGCTTTTTGAAGCATATGGATACACAAACTCTTCCAAGTTTGCGTTTCTAAATAATCTCTTCCAAACATCACAAGGAAAAATCTTTCTTGCTAACCAGGATGTGTTATATTCTGCAAACCAGGCTGAAGGACCGACTGCCCCACGCAGCTGGCAGTGCTGTGTCACACACGCTGCATCCTCTGAGAGAGGTGGGCAAGAACATAAGCTTCAGTCTAGTTGTTTATTAGTAGAAGAAAGGTTAGAAGGGCAGAAGTGCTTGGAGAGACTTTACCTGAAAGCAATTTGGAAGCACAGCAGGCCTTGCTGTCCTGGAGAATGTTATTATGAATTTTTTCTCAGCAGCACCACTGATGTTTATATGGAAAATATCACAATATTTGTTCAAAGTTGAAAAGAGCAGAAGACTAAAAAGGGATGTTCACCTTTTACCTTCGACCGTTTCATTTGAAAAGGCTCAAATGTTTGCTTTTGTGGTAAAAAAAAATATTTTTAAATCCTCTTTTATTTTTCCACGGGTCAGAATTCATCTCCACAGACCTCTGTCAAGTCCTTTGAAGGAGGGTATTTCTACAGAATCATGACAGTGCTCACAATGAGCTTTACTACCTCCACTACACTTGAAAAAGAAAGACATTGCAACATAAAACACAGCTGGGAGGAATGCTGAAAGTCTGTTAAACAGTACTACAGGGCTATATTTGCATGTTAATTTAAAATCCCATGCTTCAGTGTAGACATCTTATCTGTTTAATTAAACTACATTATTGCTTTCTCTTGCTTCTAAGCAGCCGAGCAAATTTCTGCTGTATGTTCAGTTTTATCTATTCCTGAAAGAGCCCCTACGCAAAATTAATAGGAGTTTGTACTGTGAAAACACTTGGCAAACAGACCTCCTTGTTCTGGTTTCACAACATCTGAAGGCTCTAAGACACAGATTCCATAGTGCCAGTTGCTTGACTAGTGACTAGTACGCCATGGAAAAGGAATTATAGAATAATTTGGGTTGGAAGGGACCTTAAACAACTGAACAACCCCAAATCTCTCAGCCTGTCCTCGTATGGGAGGTGCTCCAGCCCTCGGATCATCTTTGTGGCCTCCTCTAGGCTTCTTCCAACATCTCCATCTCCTTCTCATGCTGTATCCTTCTTACGGTGAGGAAAAGAGAAAATTAAAACTGGGAGGGGGTAACAGGCTGAATATCACATCACAGGTCAGTAACAGGACTAGGAGAAAGGTTTAAGAATATCTATTAATTTAAGATGCCCAGGTACTAAACGAGTTCTGCTTCAAAGAGAGCTACGTGCTGGGAAGAAAAAACATAGGTTTTCAGAGTTTAGGCTAGTAGGAACTGTACATCTGTCTTCTCTCATAAAGAACTTCGACAGGGAAAAAGTAACAGAAAACCACCCCAACACATAGAATAGCATCAAAACTAAATTATTAATGTATTAAAATCATGACTTGAAAGTCACAAGCACTTACAAGTAGCACAGAGTTACACATGCCTCCCTAGGCTCAAGTTCAGGCAAAGTAACAATCCAGCAGCCTCGCTCAAACCTTCTACAGCACCATCCTGCCTATATTTTCCTGTATTTCACTCACAATAAAGTCAAGCTGATATGCTCAAACTATTCCCCTAATGCATAAAAACTGTACTTACTCTAAAATAAAGTGATTCTAAATGCTGAAAACAACATGTTTTGCACTTACTTTACAGTAAACCAGCAAACAGCTGCTCTTTTCTTCTTTTCCTGAGCCATTACATACTCACACATGCTTCTTCCTAGCTCATATATCAGCTTTTCCACCAGAATTTCCTTATATCATGTAAATACCTTATTACTTTGGTGTTAATAAACATTATAGGCTTTGACTAGGTTTGCCTCCTGCTATTAAATCAATAGTACAATACAAGCAGTTTGTGATGTGCTCAGTTCTTGGTTATTATAGCAGCAGCATAAGATTAATAAAGGTAAAAAATTCTGTTTCTGTGTGTGAGAAAGGCTTTACTTTCTGTTCCTCAAAGTATAAATTCAGAGTATAGCTCCAGGCTTGCATAGGAAATAAGACTATAAGACAGCAGCAGTAGTAGTAAGGGAGTTTTCCTGTAAAGCCAACATAAAAATCAATATTGGGGTAACAAGCTGTGTGGAGTGAGACACTTGATGCTAACTAGAGCTTTAAAGAGCTTTTTGGTTGTTTGGGTTTTTGTTGTCAGTGATACACTTTCTGCGAGTGTGAGTGCAAAGGCTTGTTGAAGTGAGACTTTCTGCTAATATTAAATGACTAATAGTGGTTCTATGATCAATTATTGAAGCTTCCTTGAGAGATGAGAGCTTCTTAAGCAACAACTGGTTTCTAAGTTAATATCTTAGTCCTGGAGCAGCAGAAAGCAGTCTTTCCACTGCTTATTGTGAAAGCAAATCTGTGTGAAGGGTTTTATTTTCTAACCTCACATTACTTGTTGGATGTTCTGAGTTTTCTTGTTCAGGGATTGGTTTGCAGGGTTCGTCTCCCCTTGGTCAGAGTATTTTTTGGGTTTTTTTTCACTTTCTAAGCTAAAAGTTGAGCAGAACTCGGCTTTGCTCACGAGATTCAAAGCCCTCATTTGACTGTCTTGGTGGGTGAACCTTGTTCTTCTGCTGGCTGTATCACTAAGCTGTTTGAGTGATTTAAACTGTGAGATACGTTTGTATGGGGAGTCTCAGAGAAGAGACTTAATGAAGAATCGAGACAAGAGGGTACCAGAGTAGCTGTAGCCTCCATTACTGCTATGGAATAACAGTTCTGGATACATTTTGGTTAATGGGGGTGTTACAGCTGCTGTTCCTGGGTGTCTGCAGCATTTTGTGTTGAGATGATAGCGTGTGGCTCTGCAGCAGAGGGGGGCAGCTACCTCTCAAGGACGTCTGTCATAGAATCATAGAATCATAGAATCACCAGGTTGGAAGAGACCCACAGGATCATCGAGTCCAACCATTCCCACCAATCTCTAAACCATGTCCCTCAGCACCTCATCCACCCGCACCTTAAACACCTCCAGGGAAGCCGAGTCAACCACCTCCCTAGGCAACCTGTTCCAGTGTCCAATAACCCTTTCTATGAAGAATTTTTTCCTTCCTTTGGAGCAAGAGCAGCATAATGGATAGACTAACCCAATAAAAATAAAAATCTGTAGAGTTTAGAGAAAGGTTCCCCTCAATGTTTCTGTGGGTTGAGGTGCAGGAACAAGTTAACAAGTGCTGGGCAAGCTCTTGGGACATGCAGACTGAAGAGAGCANTAGTACGCCATGGAACAGGAATTATAGAATAATTTGGGTTGGAAGGGACCTTAAACAACTGAACAACCCCAACTCTCTCAGCCTGTCCTCGTATGGGAGGTGCTCCAGCCCTCGGATCATCTTTGTGGCCTCCTCTAGGCTTCTTCCAACATCTCCATCTCCTTCTCATGCTGTATCCTTCTTACGGTGAGGAAAAGAGAAAATTAAAACTGGGAGGGGGTAACAGGCTGAATATCACATCACAGGTCAGTAACAGGACTAGGAGAAAGGTTTAAGAATATCTATTAATTTAAGATGCCCAGGTACTAAACGAGTTCTGCTTCAAAGAGAGCTACGTGCTGGGAAGAAAAAACATAGGTTTTCAGAGTTTAGGCTAGTAGGAACTGTACATCTGTCTTCTCTCATAAAGAACTTCGACAGGGAAAAAGTAACAGAAAACCACCCCAACACATAGAATAGCATCAAAACTAAATTATTAATGTATTAAAATCATGACTTGAAAGTCACAAGCACTTACAAGTAGCACAGAGTTACACATGCCTCCCTAGGCTCAAGTTCAGGCAAAGTAACAATCCAGCAGCCTCGCTCAAACCTTCTACAGCACCATCCTGCCTATATTTTCCTGTATTTCACTCACAATAAAGTCAAGCTGATGCGCTCAAACTATTCCCCTAATGCATAAAAACTGTACTTACTCTAAAATAAAGTGATTTCAAATGCAGAAAACAACATGTTTTGCACTTACTTTACAGTAAAACAGCAAACAGTTTCTCTTTTCTTTTTTTCCTGAGCCATTACATACTCACACATGCTTCTTCCTAGCTCATATATCAGCTTTTCCACCAGAATTTCCTTATATCATGTAAATACCTTATTACTTTGCTGTTAATAAACATTATAGGCTTTGACTAGGTTTGCCTCCTGCTATTAAATCGATAGTACAATACAAGCAGTTTGTGATGTGCTCAGTTCTTGGTCATTATAGCGGCAGCATAAGATTAATAAAGGTAAAAAATTCTGTTTCTGTGTGTGAGCAATGCTTTACTTTCTGTTCCTCAAAGTATAAATTCAGAGTATAGCTCCAGGCTTGCATAGGAAATAAGACTATAAGACAGCAGCAGTAGTAGTAAGGGTGTTTTCCTGTAAAGCAAACATAAAAATCAATATTGGGGTAACAAGCTGTGTAGAGTGAGACACTTGATGCTAACTAGAGCTTTAAAGAGCTTTTTGGTTGTTTGGGTTTTTGTTGTCAGTGATACACTTTCTGCGAGTGTGAGTGCAAAGGCTTGTTGAAGTGAGACTTTCTGCTAATATTAAATGACTAATAGTGGTTCTATGATCAATTATTGAAGCTTCCTTGAGAGATGAGAGCTTCTTAAGCAACAACTGGTTTCTAAGTTAATATCCGAGTCCTGGAGCAGCAGAAAGCAGCCTTTCCACTGCTTATTGTGAAAGCAAATCTGTGTGAAGGGTTTTATTTTCTAACCTCACATTACTTGTTGGATGTTCTGAGTTTTCTTGTTCAGGGATTGGTTTGCAGGGTTCGTCTCCCCTTGGTCAGAGTATTTTTTGGGTTTTTTTTCACTTTCTAAGCTAAAAGTTGAGCAGAACTCGGCTTTGCTCACGAGATTCAAAGCACTCATTTGACTGTCTTGGTGGGTGAACCTTGTTCTTCTGCTGGTTGTATCACTAAGCTGTTTAAGTGATTTAAACTGTGAGATACGTTTGTATGGGGAGTCTCAGAGAACAGACTTAATGAAGAATCGAGACAAGAGGGTACCAGAGTAGCTGTAGCCTCCATTACTGCTATGGAATAACAGTTCTGGATACATTTTGGTTAATGGGGGTGTTACAGCTGCTGTTCCTGGGTGTCTGCAGCATTTTGTGTTGAGATGATAGCGTGTGGCTCTGCAGCAGAGGGGGGCAGCTACCTCTCAAGGACGTCTGTCATAGAATCATAGAATCATAGAATCACCAGGTTGGAAGAGACCCACAGGATCATCGAGTCCAACCATTCCCACCAATCTCTAAACCATGTCCCTCAGCACCTCATCCACCCGCACCTTAAACACCTCCAGGGAAGCCGAGTCAACCACCTCCCTAGGCAACCTGTTCCAGTGTCCAATAACCCTTTCTATGAAGAATTTTTTCCTTCCTTTGGAGCAAGAGCAGCATAATGGATAGACTAACCCAATAAAAATAAAAATCTGTAGAGTTTAGAGAAAGGTTCCCCTCAATGTTTCTGTGGGTTGAGGTGCAGGAACAAGTTAACAAGTGCTGGGCAAGCTCTTGGGACATGCAGACTGAAGAGAGCACGATAGGCAAGGGGTTACTCGTGCAAATGTGAAAAGAGATGAAATGGTGACAGCACCAGGGAAGAGCCCAGAAAAGCTGGTCTGTGGCCCAGGAGCATTTCTATGGATGCTCATATACGGATGTTTTATTTATGCCTCCGGCTTAAAAGCCAGGGCATGGCAACAGCAGTACAGGAGCCCTGAAAACCTAACTCAGTTTGTAAGGGGTTTTATTTTCTTTAATGCTTATGATATCAAACATCAGCCTCTCTTCCCCTATTCTTCCCACTGAGAGGTGCATGGTGCACGTCTCCCATGATCTGCTAGCACTGCACAGCAACAGGTGGAAGCATCCACAAACTTGCTAGGGTTCTTCTGGAAAAGTAATGTGGTGCAGATAGGACCTGTTCCCCCAAACATTTCCTGAGGGGATGTGCTGGTGGGATGATATGCTTGTCCTTACTCGTACTTACACCAGCCTTTGCTGGCCTCTCGCTGGAGCTGTTACACAAGCAAGAAAGATGCTTTTGCCATAACAGGTGTGAACACCAGAGGGAGAATCCCCACCAAACCCCAAAGCCTGACTTGAGAAACTTCTTGAAAGGGCTGAATGTGATGTGAGAACAGGTTCTGGAGTGGCTTGTCCAAGATGATGGAGACGGGAGATTTTGCATGCATGGCTTCCTCTTGGAATTCTCCGTGTGCCCCTTCTCTGCACGCATCCCTCAGACATCATAGAATCATAGAATAGGTTAAGTCGAAAGGGACTTTAAAGATCATCTAGTTCTAACATCCAAGCTCTGTGGATTGGTGGAGGCTGAGCAGTGAGAGCAGGGAGACAACGCTTCTTGCTGTCTTGTTTTCTGATGCATCGATTCTATTAAAGCCAAGCAGCATGCTGGGTATTTCCAGCACGGCTTGGGACATCTGCTGTCAGGCTGGTAATGCAGAGAGACAAGCTCAGTGCTGCTTGGCTTCTGGAGTGCGGGGGAAGGGATGAAATGCACTTTTCTCCATTGATTTATGTCCTGCGCCGAAGAATCAATGATGTTCTCTCAGATCCATTCAACTGTTCGAAAACCAGCAGCCTGTTTGGTCAAGTGTGTGTGTGGGAAAGTTCTGAAGGAATAGGTGGAAGCGATAGAGGCAGCTGCCCTGTAGGGGCTGTTATATTCACCTGGTAGTCATTGCTTTTGTATCATTAATCAATACTAGTTGAATACGCTGTTAAAACATTTTCTCACTGTTACAGAGAGAAAAGCCGTTTAGGAGAGGAGGAGCCAAATGCTGGGTTTGTTTCTATCGGAGGCTGGCAGGAATGAAACGGACTTTTAACGAAACAGTATACAGAAGGTCAATCTTTATCTGTGTTATTTCCCTCTGATGGGAACTACTTGAATCTCAAGCCCAGTTTTGCGTAAGGCAGCAGCACGTCTTAATCAGTAGATGGTTGAAAAGCTTGTGCTGTAATGAAGGGTTAAGTTACTGAATTCCGATAGAGTTCTGAAGCATTGTGCCCCTCGTTGAGGACTTCATAAAGATTGATGTATTTGTCTTCATCCCTGAAGAGGGAGAGCAGCAACTGTCTCTGATCTCACAAGGGAGTTTTACAGAAACTATGTGTAATGGGGTTACCCAGGGAGCTAACGAGAGGGCTTGAAACTGAAGTCCGAGGTCTCAAACCACAGGCTGGCAGCCCTGTCTCCCACATCCTATAAATGCTTTCCCGAGTGTGCCTCAGGAAAAGGACTTTTCATTCTGTCTTCCAAAGCTTTCACAGAATCACAGAATCACCAGGTTGGAAGAGACCCATCAGATCATTGAGTCCAACCGTTCCTAACAAACACTAAACCATGTCCCTCAGGACCTCGTCTACTCGTGACTTAAACACCTCCAGGGAAGGTGAATCAACCACCTCCCTGGGCAGCATATTCCAATGCCTAATGACCCTTTCTGTAAAAAACTTCCTCCTAATCTCTAGCCTAAATCTCCCCTGGTGGAGCTTGAGGCCATTCCC
>WAAB01000629.1:52790-102781 GCA_013389865.1 Piaya cayana
CAGAGGGAGAAGAACCTCCCTGGCCCTGCTGGTCACACCGTTTCTGATCCAAGCCAAGATGCCATTGGCCTTCTTGGCCACCTGGGCACACTGCTGGCTCATGTTCAGTCGCTGCCGACCAACACCCCCAGGTCCCTCTCCTCCTGGCAGATTTCCAGCCAGACTTCTCCCAGTCTGTAGTTCTGCACAGGGTTGTTGTGCCCCAAGTGCAGGACCCGGCATTTGGCTTTCCTTTAGCCTCAAGTTGTACAAGATGGGTAAACCTGATTCGCAATCAGCTGTGTGAGGAATATTCCTTGGTGAGCACATCGTGCAGAAACAAATAGTTGGTGCTTATGTAGATGCACTTTAATGAGTTTCAACTATGTAGCTGGGGTCCTGGTATCCGTACAGCTGCAGCAAGACCCAGATCAGCACAGAATGGCCACCAAAATGCTAACTCAGCTTCTTGGATGGTTTTACAGCCACTGTAGACTTTGAGGTAGCCAGTGTTACTCTTCCTTTAATATCCAAGTAGGCTAGTTGGAAGCGCTTTGCTTCTCTCAAAAGCAGATTTCCCCTAGGGCATACGGGTATAAAGGCGCAAGCACGACCTGTATATGTGTGAAGTGCTCTAGATCATAACTACGGTGTAGAGACACTCCTGTAGAACATCACTGTCCACAGCGCCTTGCTGTGAGCAGCCAGATATATGCACAGTTTACTAAAGAGTTCTCCTCTGGCTGGCTCAGTTCAGTAGGCAGCTGAAGTTGTCTTCTGTGAACTCTCCACCCTGCTGGGATGGCAGAAATGGAATGGATTCTCTAAGCTAGTTTTTATAGCTTGCTTACTCACTACCTGCATGAGCGTGAAGCTGAAGATGGGCTGTAAAGATCCCCTTAAAACGGCCTTTGGAACCAAGCGGTAAGTTTTATCCCACAGCTTCTTCGCTAAGTGTAGGAAGCCAACCTCTACCTCATTTGGCTTTTTTTCTCTTATCAGTGAAGCACAGATAAAATGCATAATTAAGTAAATTTTTAGCAATAAATAATTAAATCAATTTTTAGGCATTTATTTCTCTCCTAGAAACTCAAAAGGCAAACCCTGAGGCAAAGGGAGAAACTGCTCTAGTAAGACTAAAAGCTTTAATTCTGCAGTTTACGAGCTACAAAAGTGAATAAAGACCATGTGTACATGTGAGTGTGTTTATCATTCCGAAGAGCATGTGCGCTTTTTCTGAGAGTCTCTCTAGCCCTTGAGTGATGAATCTGATTTTTTTTTTCCATGCTTGATTTTTACTGCCTCAACTTAACTCTTCTGACACTAGAGAGCAATCAGCACTTTCTCCTTCAAAGGTAAATATCTTTAATGCTAGAAATTAGCTTTACCTCACCCACATGATTGGTCTTCACTATTAATCCCAGCTGATGGCAGGGAGGGGCTTTTCTGGGAGGCAGCCATGTGGTGAACATTGAGCACAGTGTTCTCCCCTGCTTCTCTCCTTTTCAGACAGGCAAAATTGTTCTACGCTGCCGTAGATGTGAACTCCTTGCTGCGCTGCCTCTGTCTCCTCTTTTCCAGAAACTCCAGGGCCTGAATTTCCAGATCAAAAAAAGCTCGCCCCGAATCCACCCGGAATATGGACAAGGAGGTGAAGAGCAGAAGAGGAGAAAGAGCGAAGTTGGTTATTTTTCTGGCACATGGATGCAATTACCCTCGGTGCATTCCAGAGGCGACGTTCCTTTGAATCCTGTGCAGGTCTGCCTGCCGTTCCGGGGAGAAAGGAAGAAAAAGGGAGGAAAAGTCCCTCTTGGCTGGAGACGGAATGTCTGTACTTTCAATCCTCTTTTTAGGTAGGTTGGATTTTTTTGGTTTTCTTTAGTGTTTTTAATCAAACTTCCATGTGCTCTCTCTGCCTGCCTGCAGCTCCTTTCTGAGCAGCTGGAGAAAGGAATTCGTAAAGAAAAAACTTTTTAGGGAAAACTCCAATTTCAGTGTCTTTTGGGTTCTGGTGCTTCTCTTGTTGCTTTATTAGCAGATTTGGTAGCCACAGATCTTTTAATGTTGGGATTCATTTTTAGAAGTGGTGGTTAAACAGAGTCCTTTTAGAACGTGTTTTGTGTTTAAAGAGGGCAGCGTTTTTTAGCAGGGAACTAACGAGGGGCTTTAACCTCTCTGGCAAAACGAGGTGAACAAAATGTCTTTGTTTCGGCCGTAGTGTCAAATTTATTTAACTGTTTTGATTTGCTTGGTCATTTAACATTCAGGTTTTAAAATAAAAAGGCTTTATTGTTTCCATTTGATGCCAAAGATGAGAAACAGATGTGCTCAAGTGCATGAGGGAGGAGTTGGGGGGGAAAGGATGGGAGAAGGGGATAGAGGGGAAAGGCAAAAAAAAATGGGAAGAAAAGGCTGCTGAAAGAAGGGAAAGAAAACAGGTAGAGTTTGACTGTTGAGTTGGAGAGGGGCAGAGAATGGAGGAAGGGGGAGAGTGAAGGCAGAATGGCTAAAGAGCGCTGTCTGTTAAAGCCAGAGCCTATGGAGAAAAGAGTTTGCAGCCCTGAGCCCTTTGAGGGGGTTTGCCTGCAAGACTGACTCAGAAGCAGCCTGGGTTTCTGCGTTTCCAGAGGCACCATAATGTGATGAGTGAGCTTCTGTCTCCTTTCCGCTCACCAGATCGTGCTGACAGGCAGGCAGCTTTGAAATCTGTTATGGCTGGGCAAAGGCTGTGATTCCTGGGTCCTCCTGTCCCCAGGAACCTGGATCCAGGTATGAAAAAGCGAGTTGGTGTTTGATTCCCAGGAAAGAGTTGAGCCCCGCAGGGTGTTGGGCTGAGGTAGCTGGAAACAGGTAGAACAGAGGGTTTGGGCAGCTATAAAGAAATGCTGCAGGGGACACCCTGTTCCTTTTAGCCTCACAGGTGTGGAACACGGACTATCCAGATCTCTAAGTACCTGAATGACAGGCGGCATTTGTAGAGATGCTGAATAAACTGTAGAGGAGGTTCTTGCTCTAAGGATTGCCATTAGCATGGGTTTTATCCGTAGGAGCGCGATGGGGGCTTGGACACGCTGCAGAATCTGCAGGGGAGTGCAGGCAGGAGTTTGTCCCCTCTGCACATCTGCCTTGGCCATTTGTGTCTCAGTGTGGTGGAGAGAATCTTTAAAGAAGACTCCAGGAGATGAAGCAGCAAGGTTAGGACGAGCAGTTAGGCTTCTACATGCAGTCTGGGCTGGGTCAGCCCAGCAGAACTGGCCAGGGGAGCAGCTCTGGGCAACATAGGAGACAGAAGGGCTCTGTTGCCCATCTCACTGATAGAAACAAATGGAACTGTGGTCTTTGATCCACCAACCCTATTCAGCTGTTGAATATTCCCATAATAGGTTGAAGGGCTGGAGCAAAAGAAATGAGATGTTGCCACAGAAAAAGTGCTTTTGTCTGTGAGGTAATGGCAATTTACCTACTATTGCTTTTATAGATAAAATTTGGGATTTATTATGATTTTTGTCTTTGGCTTCTAGGCATCTCCACTAGGTTAGCAACACAAACACCAGGCGAGATGGTCCCTGCTTTTCATCAAATTAATGAGTCAAGTTTCTCAGCCTCTGTGGGAGTTGCCCGAGCACTGATGAGGGGAGGATAAGTGGCTTCCCGAAGCTCACAGCAAAATCTGAAAAGTTTAGTTTCCCAATAATATTCAGTCACCAAACTGTCCCTTGTCTTGCCCAGGCTTTCCCTGTCTTGCCAGCAGAGAACTTGGTCTTACTGCTCAGAGTCCAACTTCATTCAGCAGTATTAGAAAGATGTTCCAGGGAAAAGTAAAGTAATATTGTGATTCCCTGTTCCTAGACTGTCCCAAAAATGAGGAGGCTGGTGAATTTTATTTGCAAACTAGAGAGTCTAATTGGTTTCCTGCAGCATAAAGGTTTAGAAGTGCCAGTGATGACATGTTTTTCTTGCTGATCAAGTGGAAGATTAGTGTGGAAAAGTGTTTAGAGAAGCTAAGCAAGCATAATAAGGTTGCCTAGTTTGGGATTTCACTGTTAAATGTACTAATAGCATGGCTAATATATACAGTCCATGTTCTTATACTGTTTAGCTCTCTGGAAGAAGTAAACAGCTGTGTGAGGAGATGGGAAATGGGAGCCGATAAGTTTTAAGGAGACTTGTAACAAGAGAAAGAAAAGACTTTCCTAAGTGTGGGCAAGAGCATGACCATGCTTACTTCCCTAATCAAGTCCAGGTAAACGAAGCAGGGAGGAGCGAGGAGTGGAAAGTGATGCACGCTAATGTGTGTGTGCCTACCTGGAAGTGTTTGACATCTGATTCTCGTTTTGGTTCAAAGCTGGTCATTTCAAACTCTGTAGGCACTCTTAAAAATCAAAATGGAAATTTCCCAGGGAAATAACTGGTTCTTCGCTTCTATTATGACGTTTTTACACTCAATGTTGCATTTCTCAGCCAGTAAAAAAAGTAGCAACTCATGCAATTTAAATGTTTTACTGAATTGGTTTAAATTTTCAGATTCTGGAAGTTTCCTTTGTCTTATTTTTGTCCTCTCCAAGTCAATATTGAATATTTTTAATGAGTCTCTGTTAAATATTCCTGTAATCAAACACGTTCACATGGGTGATGCTCGTATGCCTGGCTTTGACACAGGTACCATGTGGTTTTCCTTCGTTTGCTGGCTACTGCATGTTTTCTGCTTTTCAGAAACCGAAGGGTTCAAGATCCAAAGTAGATGATGTGCCAAGTCAAATCAGCCAGCCAGCTATTGGCAGAGAACCTTTAACATTTGTGTTGGGGGTTGCTCACCACGATGCTCTCTGCCTCAGAGATGCGATTCTGACACACTGAGCACTTATACAGGGGAGATGCTGGCGGAGCGGGTGCAGCTGTAATGGCCAAAGTGCCTTTGGTACAGATGGAGCTGAGCTGTGACCCTCTCTGCTCTGAGGTCCACGACTCCTTTCCAGACTCCTGTCCCAGAGGAACTCTGTTGCTGCATCCAACACCAAGGCTCTGCTTGTCTCGCTGCACTGGGAAAAAGGTTATGGAATAGATCCTTCCAGTGCCTGTTGGCATGAGCAATTGGCTCTGACAGTGTGCACTTGCCTAGGTATTCACCAGACTTCTAGCTTGAAAATCTGTGATGATATGGAAGCCTCTCAGCAGTAGGTCAGCCTGGGGCTGTGCTCTGGTGTACTGACTCCATCCTCCTCTCCTGCTATAAGAGCACAGGCAACCTGCAGTGTGCCCTATCGCATCTCCTTGAGATCCTTCTCCTGAAAGCCTCGCGGCGCTGCCCTCCAGAAAAGCCAAGAACCCCTGCAGCAGTGGGTTTTCACACAAAAATACTCCTGCTCCCAGTGAAGTTACTGGGAAGTTTTACTTCTTAATGAAACGCTTCTTCCTGGATTGAGTAAAAAGCAAGGGAGGCTGTTTTAAGCGACCAGAAAACTAAGATAATGAACCTTTTATTTCTACTGGGCTCCCAGGTATTTCCCAAATTTCTGAGTAGTAACTAACAATATTTAATACACGTTTAGATTGGATATTAGGAAAAATGTCATTAATGACAGAGCAGTGAAGCCCCAGCAGATGTTGCCCAGGGCAGTGGTGGAGTCTCCATCCCTGGGGAAGTCAAAAAGTGTGTAGATGAGGCACTTAGTGATTTAGTGGGCATGTTGGTGTTGTGTTAATGGCCAAACTGGATTATTTTAGAGGTCTTTTCCAACCTTAATGATTTTATATTTCCTAATTTTTGGTTCCAATTCTACTGCTTTTGCCTGTTTCATAGTATCATAGACTGTCCTGAGCAGGAGGGAGCACAAAAGAATTGAGTCCAACTCCTGTCCCTGCACAGGACAACCCCAACATTCACACCATGATTGTATCATGATGTACTGAGAACTCAGGTGGAACAAGATTTTTTTTGCCCCGTGTTTTTCCAGCGCTTAACCAAACCTTGTTTCAAGGATGGAGTACAAAAAAAGATAAATCAGCAGCTGTGAAAATGGGGTTTGTGTGATTTGCTGTGTGAACTTCACCTTCTTGTCATTGGATTGTGAAAGGATATAAGCAAATTCTTGGGATATTTATACCTTGATCTCTAAAACTTCTCCCAAGGGCCACTTTGTATCATCAGTAATCGACAACTAATTTCTATCGTGACCGCTCCAAAAGCAGTCAAAGGTACATTAACTTGTATGAGAGTTCTCACTGCTACAACAGTGAGAATTTAGTTCTAGGACAGAGCAAAAAGCTCTTTAATATAACACTGCTCTGGGAACACGTAAGGGAAAGGAGCAAAGAAAAGCAGCATATCCATTTGGCACTCCAGGGGGAATTCAAGGGAGCTAGACGTAATTAAGTGAGTTGCTATCTGGCAGGATATCAGGGTTAACGCTACTTGCGAGGCACTAAAATTCTTCTAAAGCCAGGGATGGTTTGCATCAAGTATCTTCTGTCAAGATGCTCAATAAGAAATGGCCTATTTTTCCCTGCGAGTGCTTTGTTTTATGTGAGAGAGTTTGTGTTTTAGCGCCTAAAAATATTTATTTTAGGTGTTAATTTTATCCTCTCTGGTTTTTTTCCATTTTACTGTGTGGAAGAAAAGGAGGGAAAAAAAGGTAACGTTCCAGAAAAGCAGCGTGCCAAGGGCCGGCTGAAATTCTGAAAAATGAATTTATTTTATGGGGAATAGATTTGTGTGGGAGGCAGCTCTTCTGAATTCCCCATGGAGAACAACTGGTGTTTTGCCTTTGTGCTCACCCCAGACCTCGTCTCCTCCATGTAGAGTTAGTTGTCTTTTTGTTGGATACTGCAGGCAACCCACTTCAGAAGGATTTTTCTTCTGTGTGGAAGAGCAGCACAAGCTTCCAGAAATGCCATTGCACAACTGGCTTGAGATATCCTGATGTTTATCCTCAGCATCACAACAAACGCCCCTGTCTTCCTCAAGGCAAATACAGGGCTTTATAGGGAACTCAGCAGGTTTGCAACCTGGGATTTGTTTGAGTTTTCAAGAACTGCTTGAAAAGAAATGTAAACAGCTCCTCTGACAAAGCCTGGGGTGCAGTTGAAAACCTGGTGTGCAAGCGGGCTGGTTACATGGTGCTAAATCATAGGATGGTTTGGGTTGGAAGGGACCCCAAAGCCCATCCAGTTCCACCTCCTCCCGCTGGATCAGGGGCTCCAAGCCCCATCCAACCTGGCCTTGAACCCCTCCAGGGATGGGGCAGCCACCCCTGCTCTGGGCAACCTGGGCCAGGGCCTCCCCACCCTCACAGCAAAACATTTCTTCCTCAGATTTCATCTCAATCTCCCCTCTTTCAACTAAAAATGATTGCAAGTGTTTGCTTGGTACTGGTGAAGTAGGATGCTGCAAGATGTTTTCTGTGCCTTTTCTCCTCTTAAACAGTCTCCACAGTCAAACTAGACCTTAGACTTCTAGCTGAACCTGTTGCCAGGCACTAATCATTGTTTGTGCATATTTAATGTATTTTATATACACTTGCAGGGAAGATACACACAATATTGTGTGTATCTGTGTTACAGAAGAGGCTGCTTTGGGTGCAGTGGGAACTTGGCTGTGCCCTTTCTAGAAGATGAATGGGTCTTTTTCTCCCCAAAGCTGTTTCTTCATCCGTTTTTAGAAATGGTTAGTTTACAGAAGCAGCCCAGCAAAAAGCCAAGGGTGAAGTCAGGTCAGCGAGGTCCACGAATAGACACTTAAATGACAGGATAGTGGAGAGCGCAGGCTGTGCAGGAAGCACAACAATAGAAAACGTGCAAAGTGATGGAAAGTCAAGCCAACAGAGGTGAGGAGGGTGAATCTTGTTCATCCCTTACACTGTTTTCTCCCTTGTGCCTGCCTCTTCAGTGTTGCTGAGCAGAATATCAGCCCACCTCTGCCACCCAGGGGTTCAATCCTTGCCTAAATGTGCTTTTTCCCTGGGTAGAATACAGAGCGGTGTCTGCAGTAGTGGCTGGGAGCTATAGCAGTGGATTAGCAACCCAGAACCAAGCTGGTCCTTTTTTTAACAGAACCTAAATACTTGAAAAAGCACCTGGGCAATGTAGGAGGATGGATACTGCCCTGCCTCAGCAAAGCACCTTTGCTAGGCTTTTCTCAAACCAAGGTTTTAATATCGATGTTTCTTCATGTGGTTTATTAGGGGAGGTCGATCTATTTTTTTTCTTTTTCTGCAACAAGTTGCAAAGAGGACTGAGGAATTGTAAGATGCATTGAAGGTGGTGAACGTGATACGGTTATGAAACAAGTCCTGCCCTCATCTGCTCTTTCATCTTCTCCAGGAAAGCATCTGGCTGCTTAAAAAGGCAAATGTTGTAACTCAGCATTTCTCTTAATGGGCCAGACGCAGATCCGTGATGTCAGAATCGCTGTCCCACAAGAATCAATAGGCATTGTGGTGTATTTCCAGCCTGTCTCTTCTCCTGTGGAGCTGTCATCCATTTTTCTGGTTGGCAAAAGGTTATGAAGCCTTTGGGGGGGGTGTGTGTGTGACTTGTTCCCGAGTAGGTGGAAAGGCTGGAGGTCAGCTTAGTGCCTGCAGTTTAATTGCCTTTGGTAGGGAAAGGTCACTGGAAATTTTGTTGTGCTTGTAATCTGCATCAGCAGGAGAGGCTGCTCTGCTGGAAAGTCTCTTTTGAAATGGAGCGTGCACAGTTAGAGGCAACTGATGACCACGACTGTTTGGTTTGCCATCACACGGCACTGCTGCTGCTTCTGTAGCTTTGCGGAACGTGTCGCACTTAAAGCTTCGGGTAACTCAGTCTAGCAGAGCAATACTGGGTAGAGAAGTAGATCAAGCCCATCTAACAGAGGATGGAGCTAAGACAGGGGGGATGCACTCTGCCTAAAGATAAGGTAGCTGTTATGTATCTAGAGGCCCTGCGCTCTGACTTAAAGCCTTTCTCCTTTTAATACACCCTGAAACAGGGGTAGGATGGTTAGATCATGGACAAACGGCTGAATCCATCAGCTACATCTCCTCAAGGTGAGGTCCTGCTGCTGCCACCTGAAGGGATGGCTCCTAAGCAGTGGGGAGCTTTGACTTCTTTACTTTGATAAGATACTTGGCAATGTATTAATGGCTTTTGAGTACTGATGTGCCGAGAAACTCCACTCATGGTATGAATGAGTCCCCTGTCCTTCCCCGTGGCTTTGAATAAATTGGAATATTTTTATCTAAAAACATGTGCACCAACATTTAATTGAAAAGTTGATCTGCTCTTTGTAATCTCTTAACTAGCAGCAGTGGCAGGGTAACTAACATTGCACTGTCAGTGGAAATGCCTCTCTGAGGTGACTCTGTAGAGGGAAATGATCTGCTTTGCTGGAGCATCTGAAGATAAAGGAAAAAGCAGCTTTAGGGAGTGGTCAGTGCATGGGCTGGGAATCTGGATGCAGCTCCCTGCTCTGTTCCATGTCTTGGCAAGTCAAGTCGGTCCCTCTGTAGCTTTTTTCCCCCTCAATGTCTTGCATGTTCTACACTTTAGTGATTAAATCTGTAAGTTCTTTTGAGCAGAGACTCTTCCCTTATGAGCCTGTGTGGCATTTAGTACAAGCGGGGCAGGTCAGAGGCTTTTCCAGGACTGAAGCAAGAATGAGTGGCTCCTCGCCCTTCCTATCTTTGTGCCTCAGCAAAAAAATATTGGAATTGGTGGGTTTCCAGTGTTTGGGATATCTGAGAATGCATTCTGGCTGAGTTTCATGACTGAAACAGAATAGTCTGAATTTTTTTTTTAAGGGCTTAATAACATTGGAAAGGCCATGGAAATATTTAATACAGATATGAACCTTTATCTGTGGGTAGGGCTGCAGAGCTCTGGGAAATGGTTTTGTGGGCAGGGGAAAGCCGTTCGTGTAACACAGCAAGCCTTGAATATTGAACTAAACCAGAGCCAGGCACTTTTTTGTTTTAAAAAAAAATATTGCAGGGTTTTCAACCTTGAAGGCAAATCACTTTATGACTTCATTGTTTAAATTTAGGTTTTGTTTTGCGGGGGGGATTGTTAGACTTGAAGCAAAAGCCTTATAGCCCAGGGACTGTCACTTCTGATTACTTCCAGTGACACTTCCAATTATTTCCAATCACAATTCCAGGGACAAGAGGAAAAAGGAGCCACGTTCTCCAACATCAGTGCTTTTTTTTTTTCTTCTGAACAAAGGACCATTTATCAAACCTCTGCAGAAAAAGGTACAGAGCTGGCTTTGGAACTCTGCTGCAGCAGGGTAATTCCAGAGTAAATCTGTTGGAGTGAGACTTGAGGGCAGCGTCTGGCTGGGTGCTGGGAATCCTGCAGCGGATCCTGCTTTGTTGAGTAATATTAAGGAAATTGCTTCATTTTCCCCAGGCGTTAACTGGCACTAGGACTCATTTCAGTGCAGCAACACGCGGCTTCAGCGAGCGTCTGCTAAATGCTCTGTGGGTCTTGTAAGACATGAGCGTGCAGAAGTGCTGCTCGTGGAAAGCAAACAGCTTGGTGTGCTCAAAACGGGAAACAAGAGCCTGCTGAGGGAACCCGGCCGACTTCTAGGCACATGAAGAGAAGAATGTGGTGTGTTTTATTCAGCGGCGAGCCTATAAGCTATTGTGTCCTTCAAAAAAAGAAGCCAATAGAAGCTGGAGCATCTCTTTATTTTCAGATGTCTCTGGTAGCGTTGCTTCAAGCTCCTTAAGTGTAAAATCAGCCTTAAAATGGTGCCATAGCTTTCAGTCACATGTAGCGAAGCCTCAGTCATACTACACCGGGCTCTAAGTGGGGCTGAGCCTGCTGAGTGTAGGGGTTATAATTAGTGACTGCTTTATTTACTTTATAGTAGTTCTTAAAGGTCCCAGCTAAGATCAGGACTCTGCAAACACTAGGGAGGCTGGTTTATGTTCTACTAATAAACAATGAGCAGCAGACCTAGTCTGATGTCAGGAGTTGGGTATTTAGGAACCTGAGTCACTTCACAATGGGAATTGCACGCTGGACCTGAGCAGGCTTTGAAAGCACCATGAAATGAATACATTGCTTCACGTTATGACTGAGATCCATGTCCCTCTGCTTTTCAGGTGGAAATGCGTACTATTTATCTGGTTGAATGAAATTCTGGTGATTGCTTATTGCTGCTGTTGTTGTTCCTCAAGTGGTGGTAGCGTTCCTGGGTTTTGTGTGTTTGTTCTGGTCTGCCTGGGGTTGGATGTTGTGGATACATGCCTGTACCAGCTTCATCCGTCTTCCTGTAAGGGTTGACTGGTGTGTTGTTGTAGAACTGATGCTGTTGTAAAATGCAAACACCGGGTGTTATTTGCCACTTGAGCACAAAGCTGATCATGTATGTTTTGTCAGCAGAGCTCAGAAATTCAATTCCAGTTGAGCAATTTGGCACTGTTCTTCTTCTGAGACCTTCGAAGTATTCCTGATCTGATGTGTTTGTGGCATGGTTTGATGCCTGAAGTAGGTAGATTCCACTGCAGGTGCCCATCACAGGCTTTGACTGAGGTGGCTCAGGCAGAGAGCTTGGTGCCAGTCCCAGAGGAGTCTCAGCATTTCACATCAGGAACTGTTTTATTGAATCCAGCCAAACTGGATGGATGTTTCCACAGTTCAGCCTTTTCTGGTTCTAACGTGGTCTGTGCTGTGGGCAAACCCCCTCTGTGGTTCCATTGTTTCAAGCTCTTGCTTGGAGAGAAGTGGAATTTCAACCAGACAAAGCATAGATTTTTTTGTTGTTGTTGACAAATGCTGTGATGTTTTTTAAATGTCTCTTCCAAAGGGACATTTAAAGCAATTCTGGTCAAAGCAACATTAAGGATGTCTCATTCCGTTCTGGGTTTGGCCAGTGACTCAGTGATTTAGTAATTCAGGCTCCATTTTTTTAAAGCGCCTATTAGTTTTGGTGCCTCCATTTCAAGTGCTACCAAGGGCCAGTGCTTCTGGATGCCAGTCCAGGGAGCTTGGTCACACCAACTATGTGCTGTCAGGTGTCCTTTAAGCATTGAAACTTTTGGGGGTGGGTTTGAAAATGCCAGTTTCAATGCTGCTTTGTGCCTCAGCTTCTGTTCTGCAGAATAAGAGCTCTCACAGACGTAGCCACCTTACCCTCACAAGCTGTAAAATGCTTTCAAATCATTGTAGAAATGGAGCTGCACACATCCAAAGCTGATGGTCTGTTAAAACACATCAGGCAGTAGATTAATGGGTGAAGCCTTCCTCTCTAACTGTGGTAAATGGATCCCAGTTTATCTGGCTGTGGAGCTCCTTCCATATAGCCCAGGGCTATCCTTGGAGTCAAGAGAAGAGACAATTCTGCAGCTGCTAGCGAATTCAGACCAAACATGACCTGGTACAAGGAAAGTTCAAAAGTCTGAACTCTTCTGCTTTGGAGCTAATGATCCTGCATTGCACAATCCCTTTCCCTCTAATGACTTCAGCTTGCATCTTTTTCCTATTTAGTAATGCCCTGGGCATGCGGCTTCCATTGTGGGCTAGCAATGAATACATGCCCATTAGTACCAGATATTGAATGCAGGGGAGGCTGCGGTGTTTCTTTTCCTTTTGAGATGTCAGCAAGCATCTCCTCCTGCCCCACATACTCTTCTGTGAAAGCACCAGAAGAGAGGAGGAAAGCCAAAGCCAGAATATAAATGGAACAAACTGGGCCTTCTTGCACTGGATGGAAGTGTTGAGGATGAGATTTTCTGGGCTGTAAGTGTTCTGAGGCAGAACAGTTGCACGGAGCAGCCTTGCTCCACACCTTGGGTGCTGCGCATCACACTTCAGCCACGTGCTCAGCACTCATAGGGTTTTATCTGTTTAGCCTTGAACACTGACCCTTTAGAAACCTTTCTGAAAGCATGGAACCTGGGCATTTGCAAACATCTTAGTTATTTTAAGCAGTTGTCTTATAGAATAAGACCTTTAAATCTAGGAAATGATGACTGCTCCTCCTCAGCTATGTTCTTATATCAGTTCTCTCAGCTCCCAGAACAACTTGTATACATATTTTTTTTAAAGGGAATGACAGTGTTGCTTAGATTCATTCTCTTTATTTGCCCCTCATCCTAGAAACATCTTTAAAAAGGTGGGGAGAGCAGTTGATTATTCATGCGTATAGAAGGATATATTTTAATGAACCAGTTGGGCAATATTGACATTTTGATGTTTGTTTCTCCCTTGTAAGTGGTTGTTTGAGGGCTAGTGATGTGGACTGTTCCTTGTTCCATCCTTTATTACCAGAATCAAATGCACAGGTAATTCACACATGCTTAGTTTTATAGAATATAGCAGTGGTACATGGCAGTCCCTGCTCCAGCTTGGAGATGTGTTAAGTAAACAGTAAAAACACAATCGTTTGCTGTCAGTGATTTACTGCTGCTGAAACAGCTCGACTGGGCACTCGCTGGACGCTTCATAGAATCATAGAACAACCAGGTTGGGAGAGACCCACTGGATCATCAAGTCCAACCATTCCTATCAAACACTAAACCATGTCCCTCAGTACCTCGTCCACCTGTGCCTTAAACCCCTCCAGGGAAGGTGACTCAACCCCCTCCCTGGGCAGCCTCTGCCAGTGCCCAATGACCCTTTCTGTGAAGAACTAGCCCTTCATGGAATCGGTGCTGGGCAGAGCCATGTCCTTTATTCTGATGACGGCTGCCTTCCCTGAGAATTCATTGAATGCAAATACTTTTTATCACTTCACAATAGCATGTGATGCATGCGTCGCCCCTGCCCGTCTTCCCTGCTCACAGAGCAGAGTCGCAGCCTCTCCCATGCTTTGTGGTGCAAAACCCAGTGTTGCGGCACGCTTTGCTTCTGGCTGTAGCTTTCCTTTTTAGTCCCTGTCCTCAGGCTCCTCAGTGTTTCCTTTTCTGCAACCATGTGCATGGAAAACCCAGCCTACCCAGAAAAACAGCGACTCCACTAGCTGCTGGCATCCTTTGTTCCGATGAGACACGCTTTGAGTATGCTGGAGCTCTTTTAACTCTATGTGCATATCTTCTCTTGCGGTTTTGGGCTTCATAAGCCTTTGAAGGGGTCTGGAATGTTTGCTGTAAATCTGATTCTGGCAGTGTCATAGCACTGGGATAGAAAATCTCACTCCACTGAAGGCATTTGATGTACAGTCTGGCACGGGAGCATCTTTAGCCCTTGGAAGGGAAATTAATTTCCTTTTCCTTCAAGGGAGGAGCTTCTTCAGTGAGGAATCCACCCTAGCTGCTAATGGAAATGGTCCTTGCTTTTTATTTATGATGATCTTGTGTAAATAGAATGGAATAAAATCCACTAAAAAGCAATTAGACTCTGTTTTTCTAAACTATCTATGGAGTAGATCAGAACTGAGCTCACTCAACACACTAATTTAAAAGATGTCTTCTAGCACCCTTTCAGTATGGATTTGCCTGGCAGTGTGATCTCATTGCCCTGAGTTTAGGAGGTTTGTGACTTTCTTGGTTTTTATTATCAGCTGTGCAAGGATAAGATGGGGGGAATGGGTTTTGAACTGGAAGAGCAGAGGTTTAGATAAGATCTTGGGAAGAAATATATTGCTGTGAGGATGGGGAGGCCCTGGCCCAGGTTGCCCAGAGTAGTGGTGGCTGCCCCATCTCTGGAGGGGTTCAAGGCCAGGTTGGATGGTGGCTTGGAGCCCCTAATCCAGTGGGAGGTGTCCCTGCTCATGGGAAGGGGGGAATTGGATGGGCTTTGAGGTCCCTTCCAACCCAAACCCTTCTATGATTCAATATTCAAGTCTCCTCATCCCTCTGTGCCTCGGTGTCCCAGTTGGTATCGTTCTGTTGTGGCACTGGGCTGTAAATGCTTTAGTTCACAGAGCAGAGACAGTGTGTGGTCTCCTTGTTAATAAAAATCAATTATCTTATCGGCAAGCGAAGAGTGCAGGATGGGGGGGGCTGTCAAAGGGTCCGTGCCTTGTTCCCTCTGGATAAGGTCTGTAAGAGGCCAGGTTTAGATTGGGTCTGAGTTACAGGAGGAAAGGACAGCAGTAGCTGTACATTCTTGATCTTGAGGGAACAGCCCTGCTCATTGCTTTAAATCATTCTGGGGCTTTATATTTCTGTGTCAGCACTGTCAGAGCCTATAATGCTCAACCAAAAGAGGCCATCCTGCCCTACCAAGAGAAGGACTTAAAGTGAGGAATCCCCTTCAGCAAGGATGTGGCAAGCAGACTGACAATGTAACAGAAAGGAAAAATACCCTGAGCCAATGTGCATGAAATTAGAGCCTGATTATGATGCAGAATTAAAATCAAACCACAAATTCCCCTAGTAGGGGAGCCGGTGGAGCCCCGCAATAGGCAGCACTTAGTGCCGGCCATGCGTTATAACAGGTAATGAATATATGTGTTTTATAAACACCGACCATCAGTTATGTTCACATTGTGCAGGCAGGGAGGACTTGATGCAGCAGGTAAATGTTATTTCTGCAGACATTTTAAATAGCAGTCACTGCTCGTATTTTCTCTACGTCCCTCTCTGATCCTGAAGGTAGTACATAATATATGAACGTTCGGAGGAGATGCCAGGGAAAATGTCTTAGCCAGCTGTGAGAGATTAAAGATACCAGAACATTAGATTTGCATTGGTCCTGAGCTATGAAAGCTGAGACATGTTGGCCTCATGGGCAGGGGAGCTCTGTTCATTATCTGGCTCTCGGGTCCCCTGGGAGGACTAAGCAAGACAATTTCCCCTTAAGCTTTAAGGGGAAATGACGACTTCTTGTCTGAGAGTACAGTGTGAATCACCTGGAAAAGAGCATACAGACCTTGGTAGTGTCCTTATTGCAAGAGTCAGATTCATAAGAGGAAGAGATGGGAAGGCAGGAATCTGATTTTTGCTTCCAGTTCCAGTAGTGACTCTGGACTGTCATTGGAATGAAAACCCTTCCCTAAATATGATTCAGATATGTTGTTCATTAACTTCTCTCATCTCAACTGTAATCCCAGAAGGTGGCTTTACAAGTCCTTTTGAAGCCTTGGTTTCCCCATCTGTAACACGGGAAACACCTCATTACATGATATGGTTTATGGTCTTCAGACAGAACAATGTGCGGTATTAGCAAATAGTTTGATTATGGGTTTTATCAGCCCTCTCTCTCCAAAATGCTTATAGCTGCTGTCCTTCTGCATTTGTATTTCATGCCACCAGGATGTAACTGTGCTTTGACAGCGCCAGCTCTTCCAGCATTTAGGGAAGAAGAGTTTGAAATCTTCGGATGCCATACGCATCCTTACTTCAATTCTTTATAAATTTTGTAGGAAATACACTCAGCCATACTTCCTAAAGGAGGAAATGCTTGAGTTCTGTCTCCTGTGTTTAGAATAAACAGAATCCAGATAATTTAATCTAAAAAGAAAATGTTCCTTGAAGGATAAACAGCCTGAATAAAACATTTCTGAGCAAACTGATGATGATGCCCCTCCTGTCACACCACACACACACCCCAAACAGCAGTTTCTATCCTGAAGGATGCCAGAAGCAGCTGGCTCATCAAGGGAATTGGCCGCACCACAAACCAGACTGTAAATCTTACTCGGGATACCCTGTTATGCCTGCTCCAATCATGCTGCTACCCACTGTCATCCCAAATGATCCCTGAGGATCAATAGTGACCCTGCAACTGGGTGCATCTTATTTGGCTTTTTCTGCCTAAAAATCAAAGACCCACTGCCTGGCAGACACTTAAGTTTTGCTCCTAGATATCAATGAGGGCCAGATGCAGCCTTGTGTGGTCTGGGGCCAACGAACTGTTGGTTATCTGCAGTGTGGAGCCATTTGATTCCTTTTCCCTTCTCTGCTAGGCAAACATAATGAACTATTCTCAGTATTACGAAGCTGTTGCAACTTTGCCATTTGCTGAGCTTGCTGGGCTGAAGAAACACAGGAGGCAGAGGCTGGGAGGGTAAAGTCAGGCTTGAAATGAGGAAATGAGGGGTTTATATACTGTGTCACTCCAGGTATGGCAACCAAAGAGCAAATAGACATGTTAATTGTCAGTGTAAGACTCACATATTGTGTCCTGGAAAGAATGCCAGCTTCTAATAAGCATGTGTTGCAGAATAAGGAGTACAATAAGGGTTAGAAGCCACGCGTAGCTTGTCATCTCATTTCCAGTTATCATTAGGAAACTGGTCTGAGGGAAGGAATACAAGAACAGGGTAAAAAGGGGGCTCTTCCCTGGCCAGATATTCCCCAATATTTATAGCCCACAAATGGCTCTGTACCCATTTAGCCACACTTTCCACTGCAGCCCATAGGTTTGCTAAGTTTATTCATGCCCTTGGTTCAGTTCCATGAGCTGTCACAACTGCATCAGAGTGACAGATGCCTTGGAAACTCTACTGTAACCCTAATAAGTATTTCATTTCTCTTACATAGATTCAGCCTGTGAGTCAGACTCTTGCCTGACAGCGAAAGTGGAAATAAGGAGCTAGGAATTACTGGATCAGATGAGACGGACAGCACCTAAATGACTGTTTCCCCCCAAGATGGTTCAGTGTTAGACAGAGGTGGAAGAAAACCTATACCTGACAGTATGGATTGGCATGCTGACATGGGAAACTTATTGTTGAATATGAGGCAATTAGGGAAAACTGAAGTAATAAATCTAATGTAAATAGTGATTGGGCTTTTTCAATATCTAATGTCTTTGAACAGAAGTTAAACACTGAATCTATTCACAAGAAGCCAAGTGCTCCTTTTCTTAATGCACATTCATGATTAAAATGAAATTTCTGCCTTTGCTGGTCTGTAATATTACAACAGTCAATAACTATCTCACAGACGTCCTTACTATCATGTTTTCTCACCAGGGGTGAAGGATCGCTAATCATGCTGGTTTCAGAAATAGTCTCTGTACTGTGGGACTAGATCTTTCTGGAAGAGAAAGGTGAAAGTCTGTTTAAAGCACCGTGAACTCGAGTCTTGTTCTTCTTGTAGATATATTGTTCTATTACAAGCCCACTGTGACTGCAAGTCTGTCTTCTGCCACGCAATTAAAATCCATTATAAGTGCTTTGTGCACAGATTAAAAACTGGGATGCTACTTAGCATATACACATGCTTGATATGATCTACCCAGCTTGTCATGGAAAGCAGGGAACAAATCTGAAGAGGAAACTTGCCCAAGGTGTTTCAGTGTTAAGCTTACTGAGATTCTATGGCAAAACAAGTTTTATGGCCAATATTTAGAAAATAAAAAGCATGGACACTGGCTGAGTATATAGGTCTGAACTGCTGAACTTCAGTGAATTGGAGTTGGCTGGATCAGTTCTCGGATTCATAGAGAAGCTGAAACAAAAATAGGTTGGAGAACCAGTTGAGGAATTTGAGCTTTGGCTTTGTAGAGTGTCTCATGCAACCTCGGGTGCTTTTGTGAAGAGCTGGGCTTCCCTGCAGCCCCACAGCCGTGCTTTGTTTTCCTCTGGCTGGTTCAGGACAGAAGAAACACATAAATAATTGGAATGTGGTGCTTTGTTTAGGAGCTTGTGCCTGGAGACTCTTACTTAGTCTGGGTCAGGGTAAAGGTCCCTGCAGCAACCCCCTGGCACTGGGCTGCTTTTCAGCTTGTTGAAACAGTGCAGCCAAGCTGGGTTTAGCTCAAGGGAGGAATGTGAGCTGTTTAAGACTGGGAGATGACTCCGGGCTGTGCTTGCTGTCAGATATACACAAGCTCCGTCAGAACGTGCTGTCTGGCATTGCTTGGCACCTCCCATCTTTTACCTGATTACCTTTTATAGTAAATGTTTTTTGAGCACCAGTGTGTCCAGGCAAACGCAAATGTGAGAGGGACTCTGCACAGATCAAGAGGCAGAGTGCTGTGATTCATTCCCTGAAGAGAGGGAGATAATTAAACTTATCCAGTTACGTGAACCCTACCCTCGGTTCTGAATGAGGATCCCAATGTAAACTGATGACTAAGGCTGGTTCATGTTAAACATCCCCCTTTCCATGTTGAGCCTGAGATCAGGACAGCCTCTGCTGTCCTTACGGAGCCCTCTGAGAACAGTTATCTAATAATCTAGAATACAAGTGTCTTTGAGAGCTGGTAGCTAGAAGGTTGAACCTTGATAAATGCAGGAGAAAAACTAAGAGGGTGTTTAATGTGCCACTGAATCAGTCTGTGGAGGTAGCAGGGCTACTTCTTAGGAAGAGATGCTAATAGAACCATGACCAAACCGTGCAGACAGTGATGCTCTCTGGTCTCTGCTGTACTGAGAACTTGGGTGATCAAAATTCACCCATTCTGCGTTTGAATATCCATTAATAAATGCTGCATTTCATCCTTACAATTGTGTTATGAGCTGAGGCTTTGTAACCTTGATGCAACTATGCACTTTAAATATCCCATTAAACTGTTACGGGCTTGAAATACACATTGTGAAGTGAAACTACTGTGGTTCCACAGAGCTGCAGGGTGTGTGACCATCAGCTGAGGTGGCAAGTGCATCTGTGGGTAGTAAAATGTATATCAATGACTGGATCGAGTCAGTCTTAGCCTCTAAAAAACATCAGTCATGCAGGTGTCTGACTTAGTTCTCAGTTTCTTCGTTTTCTTCAGTTTCTCTGTAAATATATTTTTTCCTTATCCATTTAAATTTCATATTAAAGGCTTGGCTTATCCACACTCTTATTTATTCTAAAGATACGTACAAGGCTCTTTTTGTTTAGAGAAACCCTGCAGGGTTTGCAGCTTTGTCAACCTCTCCAGCTGGTCAAAGAAACTCTTAACAGACAGAAGTTCAAGTATCAGTTTTTCCTGTTGTTTATACCCATGAGTTTGGGTTTTCTTCAGCCTGAAACAAGTCTTAATGAACAATTGATTTTCTGGACACACAGCAGCTATTGGAATGTTGCATTAGGAGGAGGGTGTTTTAATTTTTTTCCAGAGTAGTAGGTGACAAGCAAGTACTCTGCAATGTAGGTATGGAATCATAGAATAGTTTGGTTTGGAAGGAATGTTAAAGATTATTCAGTTCCAACAGAATAAGTTCTGTCATTGTCCTTCTTTTTGCATACGTCCAGTGATGCTTCTTTTCCCATTTGTCTGCTACTTCTCAGTCTATGCCAAAGAGCACGTAAACCCAGAAGACTTTGAATCAACATCCAAGCTTTTAAATTTGCAACATTTGAAGGGGTTTGAAATTATGTAGAGAGTTAACATCCCTGAGGCTTTGTAAAAAGTCTTCAGCTGTCCTTTTTTTTCCCCAGCCACTTTGCTAACCTAAGGTTTTCAAGCCTCAAATGCTTTTCTGAGTTCCCTTATCAGTCTCGACTTGTCTGCTGTCTCCTCTTTTATACACAAAATTTAAGATACCCAGGGACATGACTTTGTTATTCTCTACTCTGTATCTAAATAAAATATATCCTTGTCTCGAGGGCTTAGCCTGATGTAAATAATATCGAGCCACACTGTCTGAAAGACATTTTCAATTAGCCAAACTATGTAGTCAGAAAAGCAGTAGAAGCACATTTTTACTAAGTAGCAATTTGGCCCTACATGTGAAAGCCTCAGATGCTCCATTTCTCAACTCTCTCAGCTTCTGAAATACTCGGATTCACCCCATTGAGCCTTACGGTAGCAGGGAGGCACCACGTTACCGCTTGTCTCATTTATTTTTGATGGTTTATTTATTCGATCCTAAAAGTTCTTTAGGGAACTCTCTTATCAGCTCTAAAATGTGGTTGCACCAGTAAATAAGAAGCAGTGACATTAAAAGTAATTGACATTAAAGTGTTGTGACATTAAAATTAATCATGTTTGATGGATGTTGGAGACTGAATCCGCAAGGCTCCCGGGTTGATGTTTTAGCAAGTTTTGACATTCACTCTCCCCCTCGGTTCCTGCAGCAGTTACGTAACTGCCTTTCCCACCCACTGGTCCTGAAACCTCCTGCAGGGGAGGGGATGCTGCTTTGGAAGTGAGAAGGGGTTTCCTTGGAACTCACAACTTTAGTAGCTTGGGGTAAAATGTCTGTTCCATTCTCCATCCAGCAAACGAGTGTCTGATTCTCAAAATCAACACGGTATGGTGACACTGGTTTCCTTTAGAGAAAGAGTGGTGAAGCCCTGGAAGAGGCCACCTAGGGCAGTGGTAAAGTCACCATCCCTAGAGGGGTTCAAAACCCATGCAGACGTGGCTCTTGGGGTCATGTAGTAGGCACGGTGGGGTCCTGTTGATGGCTGGACCTGATGATCTCAGAGGTTCTTTCCAACATTAATAATTCTATTGTTCTAATAATTATAAACCTTATGAAGAATAATGTCGAAGATGAAAGGGACCACTGGGATGTTTGCAGCAGAGCTGATGGAATTGCTCTGGAGTGTTTGTTCCCTGTGCTATGGCAGTTACAGGTAGAAGCAGCCTTGCAAGAAAACCTGGATTTCACAGTGTGAATAGGGATTTTTTTTGTTGCCTTTTTTAGTAATAAAGGGAAATATTTAGGTTTTGTAACAACTGAGCAAGGGTCAGAAGGAAACGCTGCCAGCTGCCAGTTCCTCTTGTGTGGCACCAGTGAAGTGAAAAAGAAACTGGCAGTGTTTTCCTTCAGGATCTGGAGTTTCTCAAAGAGCTGGAGGGGATGCTTTATAACTTGACACCTGTGTTTTGCAGCCAAGCTCTTTACGATGAGAGTCAAGAACAAGGAGGGTCACTGTTCCCAGGCTTCCTTTGTGAAGCAAGAGTCAGGTGGAAGCACAGCAGCCTGCTCCTCTTCCTTCGGGTGGCTGAAGCTCACCCAGAGATGTTTCCTCCAGGCAAGGAGCGCGAGGGAGAGATGCAGCATTTCTTGTCTCCAGGAGAACGTTTTCCAACTTCCTTTTTTAGCAATATGAAACTTGGAGGGGCCTCAGCAAAATGAACCGATGTGTTGGGCAAGAAGCCAGCTACCTCTTTGCAGTGCAAGCTGTGCGCTGGCTTCACTTTCTGTCCTATTTGGAAACTAGGAGTAATAATCTGACATGAGCTGGTTTTTTTTTCCCTGTCCCACTGTGGTCTGTACAGGGTGCCAGTCTTTGTGAAAGTCAGCACAGTGGGCAGACAGCCTTTTTTCCATGGCGTCTTTTTGGCACCCAATGATAACTTGTGTGAAATTCAACGTAACTTAACTGTATAAGAGGCAAGACGATTGTGCCATAAGTTAAATTAGCTGGATTTAAAGCTTGGGCTCATATTTAGGGCCACTGAGAACTCCTGCCTCCTGCAAGCAGCCAGTCAAGATGTGCTTGCAGTGCTTAGTTTGACTTGGATGGACCTTGTGAATTATTCCTGACTCTGTCACTGATTGCTTGTAAGCTTGGTCAGTTCCCTTGTGTCCCTAGTTATCCATGAGCAAATTGAACTTTCAATGCTGACTTTCCCTTTGCAAATGGAAAACAATAATACTTAGGAATTTCACTTAAGGGGTTATGAAAAGAACACTGAGATCCTGGCATGGAAGAGTCGTATTATTGTCCTGCTTATTGTACAATGTGCACAAGTCACACTGTGGAACACCAGTAGGAGAAGGTGATGTTAAGAGTGTGTTTGCTTATGCAGTAAGAGGTTGGGATGAACCCGTAAGGCTTTAAAATAAGTGACAGACTTCATAGAATGATAAAATGGTTTGGGTTAGAAGGGACCTCAAAGCCCATCCAGTCCCACCCCTGCCATGGGCAGGGACATGTCCCACTGGATCAGGAGCTCCGAGCCCCATCCAGCCTGGCCTTGAACCCCTCCAGGGATGGGGCAGCCACCCCTACTCTGGGCAACCTGGGCCAGGGCTTTGCAGGAAAACATTTCTGCCTAAGATCTCAATTTTCTCTCTTTCAGCTTAAAACCATTCCCTATCCTCTCCCTGCACTCCGTGATCGAGAGCCCCTCCCCAACTTTCCTGTAAGTGATCCCTTTCAGCACTGGAAGCTGCTCTGAGGTCTCCCTGGAGGCTTCTCTTCTCCAGGCTGAACAACCCCAACTCTCTTTTCTCTGCACTTTTCAGTCTCTCTGATATTCAAGTCCTTGAGCAGTAACAGCTTGGTTTGAGTGTCCCCAATCTCCATACATGCAGGGTAAAGTACTAAGAAGCTGCAGTTGAGATTTCCCTGGTTTGTGGGGGTGCTGCAGACCTGCAGCTGTTTGTGCCCTCAGTGAAGGGTATGAGGGTAAACAGCAGCTTGGGGAGGCAAGGGCAGACCAGAGCGTGCAGCTTAGTCTAGATAAAGACAGTCTACCTTTGACTGAAAACATTGCCTTAAAGCAGAGGGGGAGAAGCTGTGTCAGCTCCTATTAAAGAAAACTGATTTCCCTAGAGAAGCCAAACCAGCAAAAACCCCACGAGTACCGCAGAGACTAAGCCAAATATTTTGGCAGCTTTTTGTGGCAATTCTGGCTCGAAACACAGGGCATTTTTGAAAGCAAAATTAACCCATGGGAACACTGAATAGCAAGAATACACAAAGTTGATTTCTACTTGTAGGAAAGCATGTTTTGCGGATTTTGCAGAGAGGGCACCTCCCTGCAAAGCTGGGTTCATGTATTTTCCAGAATCACCAAGAGGGTAAGGAGACAGAGGAAGAAAACTGGAGTGTTTGAGCTCCTCAGTTCAATTCCCCAAATCAAGGAATCACTGGACAACGTAAAGTACTGTGTAAATATTTAGGCTTTACTTTAGCACATTTGCTTTGGACCTTTTTGTGCCACTTTCTGGGGTCTGGTAATGATTTAGTTATTTTTCTGGCACTTTGAAATAAATATCAGTGCTGCCTAAATCAATGTTGGGGAAAACATGTTAAGTAGATAAGTCTTTACTTTCAAATTCAGGCAATCAAGAAATGATTTCAGGTGATGTAACTGACCAGTTAGAACAGATTTTTCCTATCATGTGGAGATAAAAAGGAAAATAAAGCTGGTACTGGGGTGAAACTGAAGACAGATGTGACCTGCTCTCAGATACCGCCAGCAGTTAAAAAAAAGGATGAATTCATCAAATAAATTATGTGCTTAGTTATCCCCACAGACCACACATGCTAGGAGAACTGGGCTTTGCTGTAAATGTGGCTGCCAGATGGCTGCAAGACATTACAACAGAGTTAATCATCGAAGAGCCCACCACCCCAGTCCAGCAGCTGCATACACAGCGTGTGTCACAGAGGCTGAAACCAAATAGTGGCACTTGGGATCTTGTCTGTAGCCAAGGGAGTGAGAGAGGAACCTTGAATGTGTTTTTTCTGAGGAGTGTAGAAGTTGCAGTGAAGCAAGAAGGCCTGAGGCTAAGGGACTGGGGCTTGGGTCTCATGGGTTTCTCCTTCACCTGCTGTAAGACTTAGTTTGTCACAGAATGGTACAAATAGCAAGGGGTTTCTGGAGGACTCTGGCTCAAAGCAGGGTCAGCTTACATCAGGCTGCTCCGGATTTCAGCAGTCCAGTTCTGAATAGTTCCAAGGATGTTGATTCCACATTCTGTGTGCCGCTGTTCCAGTGGTTGACTCTTTTCCCCCCAATATCTAATTCAAATTCCCCTTTTTACAGCTTGTCTGTTGTCTCTCATCCACTCATTGTGCCCTTCTGAGAAGTCTGGCTCTGATCTGTCTACGACTTTGTTGTTTCCTCTGTAAGCTTTACATGTGCATCCCTGAGGCATGCAGGTTTTTTTACATAAATTAGAAAGGACAGAAGTGAGGTACAGAGAAGCTGCAGCTTGTCTGGGAAACCTTTCTTCTGCATCAGGGCTTGAGGTCTTTTTTCTAGCTTGAGCTTTCCTACCAGGAAGCTTAGGTTAATTTCCTGAGAACTTCTCTCAAGTCTCCCAAATTATTCAGTAGAAAATTTTTGCTCTGTCGCTTCTCAAATCGTACAGGTCCACTGAGATCCTTGTTTCCATTCCTGTACCAGCTCTTGAGTCTTTCAATCCTGTAGCGTGTACCCTGTAGCTTTGTAGCTAAGATACCTGAGGTTCTGCAGGACAAAGTGAACCACTTTTGTGCTCCCCAGTATGGGACAAAGATATTGGAATGAGTCCTTCTAAGAACCACAAAGGTGATTAAAGGACTGGAGCAGCTGCTTGGAGCAGAGCAGTGGACTAGATTATGTCTGGATGTCCCTTGTGACCTTCACTGTTTTGTGGTTCTAAAGCAGTTCTGATCAAACTAAGACACCAGGTGCTTATAGTAGGTGCTACAGGTATCGTTTGTTGTCCTCAGTTATAAAAGTGGCTCTCAAAGATGATGCATGTACAACAAAATCCAAATATAGTTCAGAAGGTAAGAATAATACAGTGCAGTCTAATTTTTATTCTCTAAGACCGGCCTTTTCTGCAACACTTTTTCTTCAACATCTCCTGCTTTATGATAAGTCAGGGCTGTTGATAGAAACTCCTGATGCTGAGGAAATCAGTTGGTCAAGTTGTGGTAGGGACCTCAGTCACAAAAATAACAGGAAAAGTTCAGCAATGCTTCTAAGTTGGCCAGAACTCCCAGATAAACTGAAAAGGAGGATGGAAATTTAGAGTCGCGGTGGTGGGGCTGGTCATGTGTCCTACCCATTCCTCCTAGGCTTACTTTTGTGTACTTCACCTGACCTTTACAGTATGTTTCTTGATAAGATGCCTGCCCTTTTCATATCTAATTAGCAGATGTGTTCAATTGTTGCCTGAATCCCGTTCTCGCCCTCCTCCCCCTTCCAGAACTCTCTTTCCTGTTCAGCATCTTGGAAATATCGTACTTGCTCACCAGAGCTCAGTGACGTACTGTAGCTCTCGGAATGTCAATACCCACTGCTTATATTTTATGAAGGGCTCTGCCTCTTCTTTACTTGGGGCATCCCTGACTTCAGGAAAGGAACATGTGCCAGAGGAGAGCTAGATTGCTCTTTTGAGCAAAGGTCATAGGAATATTTGGCAGCCATGATGCTTGCGTGTTCTCGTTGTGGGTTTCCCCTAGCAGTGGCCCTAGGCTTTTGCAGATTTTGTTGCTTTGCAGAGCCCTTGGTATTTGCAAACATGCAAAATATATGTAACACGCATTTCAGCTGCTGGCACTGGAGCCCTACGATGAGCGGAGAAGAAAATCTGCTTCCCTACCGATCTCATGCCTGTTGCAGAGGGAGTTTGTTGGTGACACGGCTGCTAGAAATGCAGTTCAGCACAGCTCAGTTCTAACAGATTCCAACTCCAGGATTGTTGCCCTCCCTGTTGTCCCCCAGCACTTTGCAGGTTTTGTTTAGCTCAAGTAGTACCGAAGGTTTGTTTGTCTTTACACCTGCATGTTTGAAAGCCAGTTAAAATCGGGTTTGAAAAGTCACTACTTTGAGTTCGCTTCTATTTCTGAAGGAAGCAAAATGGTTCTGCTTTCTCTTTTGGTCCTTACGCCTTTTTTCAAGCATCTTATGTGGTAACTTAATTCATGCTTTGAACTCCTAAAATAATACTAGGGCTTTGATAAATCTACACTTAGATTAAAAAAAGAAAGAGTGCAGGTTTATAAGTAAACAGGTAGGCAGTTGAAAAACAATAAACAAGCTTTCCCACATTTTAAAATGCTCCAAAACTTTCAGAGAAGCAAAAATTCTTCGTTTTCTTATGTTGTTTCTTATGCTGCAGCCTTGTTCCAGCACTTAATCAACTTGATGGACATAACTTTATTGCATAGCCATGTCTTTTTAGGATTGAAGATTGTTTTCAAGTGGAATGGATCCAGGAGTGGGAATTTGGCCCTAGCTCACACACTGTGATCTTGTGGGCAGTGGAATCATCTTCCTCAGCCTTTGTCTCTGGCTACTGTCAGCGCACAAGGATGCCTTGAGCTCAGCTGTGCTCCTGACAGTCACTGAAAAGAAAAATATGCAGGAATCTATTGTATTTTATGTTAAATAACATTTCCTAATTTCCTGTGTCTGACTTTTCAGTCCTTAATTTCCAAATTGCTTGCAGCAGCTGTGCAGTGTGGCTGTCAGCTCAAACAGCGATTGTGTTCTGCTTTGGAAAGCTGTCCCTCTGAAGGCAGAACGCTTTCCAAACTCTGCTTGTCTCTCTTAAAGTCAATGCAAGTTCTCACGAGTATAGGGTTCAGGCTAAGCTTGGGTTTGTAAATCTGCTGGGAAGAACTTCGGGATCCTTTCGAGTACAGGGCCTCACCGAAGGCATGATAAGACTTTCTGCAGTACAATGTGAACTAATACACAGAATGGAGACTGCGAGTTGTCTGCATGATGCCAGCTTCCCAAAAGGCAGTCGGTGGGTGTTTCTTCCAGCATTTACAGTTTGGTTTGCATTCCTCAGTAATCCCCACTTGCTTGGTTTGTAGCTCTGATTCAGAAAGTGGGATTTGCAGAGCTCTGCCTCTGCTTGTCTGAGACCTTAATGTACGTGTCCAGATGCCATAACTCCTGGTAACAGTGGAAAAAAAAGAGAGACAAGATTTATCTATTCTTGGAGTCTGCTTACAGCTGCTATGCTGTTGTACCAAACTCTAGGAAAGATGCAAGGAGGGAGCTGAATCGTAGTGATAAGCTAGTTAAGAAATGGATCCTCCTTCTTCTGCTTCGTAGTGAAGCCAGTGCAAGCATAAGAAGCAAGAGAATGTGGTTTCTTTAATTTTCTAACCTCTGATGGGTTCAGTAAATACCGATTAATTGATCCAAACTACTACAGCATTAGTGAGAAATGGCAGCTGCAGGCAGCTGGGTAGCCAGTATCTATATTATAACTTTTACTGAGTTAAGCTGCTGTGTTCCTGGTCCCGTGCTTGGACCAGGAGACCACACCTTGTATTCATCCCAGAAGTGACGCAGAATTTAATGTGTCTCCCTCTCAAGATTTATGGGGGTGATGGGGAGGAGCTGCTGCTGTTGTTCATTTTCTGCCCTGGGCTAGGCTGTAGCTGAGGATTTGAGATTGAGCAAACATGAAAAGTGACAGAGTGCTAATACATTAGGCATTCATTTTGTATCCTATTAGTAGTGCTTGTAGTGGATAAGTGAGATGTCATGCCGTGTTATGTGCAATTATGAGTACGCAGCAGCACATCTCGTTGAGGTAACGTGGATGTGCTGAGCAGGGGCTGAAGCCTGTTCCTTAAAACAGCATCAAACTCCACTGAAAGTCTCTGCGAGAGAAAGACGCAGGAAGGTATGAGGTTGACTGGTGAACACCGTCCAGGTTTCTTGGTACCTTTTTTGGAGAGCTTAAACCAAGCTGAATGTCTATAACAAAAAGCATCAGTTCAGTGCTTCTGGTTAACATCTTACACTTCAACGCTGAGGGAAAAGAAAGGGAATCCCCAGTACAAGAGTGGTTGTATTGGGGATATTTATCAACCTCAAGTCTTTTCCTTTCTCCCCAATTTTCAGAGTTACCTCAGCTGATGCAACCTACTCCTTGGATTGTGAAATTTCTGAAGAAAGATCTGACGGACAAACACTATTTGGAAAACAGTTGTGTTGCTGTCTCTTCTGGTTTGTATTCTCAATTCTGCTTGGTGTCTGCCTTGGGCAGATAACTTCATTTCTCTGTGCTTATGTCCACGGACTGACAGCAACAATAGGCTCACTGGAAGACTGAGGCCAGACTGAAGACACCCTAGAAATTATTACTGAAACCATCTTTCTTCTCTTACTTCCATTTAGAACTGGGCAAAGGAGTGAAATTTCTGATCGCAGGAGTGGAAGGTCTTGTTCTCTTGCTTTGCTTGATATAAAGATTTGTAAGGTACACAAATCAGCCCAGAGATGCTTGTGGAGAAAGGGAATATCAGACAGCTCTAGGTGCTTCAGCCCCAGCAGTATCTGATCTGTACTGACAAGCTCTCTGTACAGATCTAGTCCACACAGCTTGAAATAACCAGCTGCATTACTGAAAGACTTAGCTGAGCTGTGTTGCCGTAAACAGAAGACACCTGGACCATTTTACTGGTAAAATTGCCTGGTCTAAGGGCTAAGGAACTTCACACATTCCTGTGTACCAACCCTCTGTGACCCATTAAATAGGAAGATTCAGTTCTTGCCTTGCTTTCTGTTCTCTGGTCTCCAGGGATGTAAAGCCCGAATACCTTACTTGCATTTGATTTCTAAAATGCAGTGAGAAAAAGGACAGCCGCAGCACATATGGCTGTCAGTTGGCTGTGAAGATCCTCAGTTAATGTTTTTCTAATATTCCAAAGTATCTACAGGCGCTGGGTTCCATCGTGTGTCCTGGTGCTGAAGACAGTCTTCATGTTGATGTTTTCAAGGACAGAATTTTACCTCTTGCTCATAGGAATGTATAAGCAAGCTCCTCTACGTTGCACATGGCCACTGGGTACTATGGGATCTGTCTTCAACCTACTGGAGAAACCCCAAGTTTTCCCCAGGTAATTTTGCATCCTTGCTGCTGAGGACTTTTCTAAGACCCAGACCTGCACCAGGCGGACCATCTCATTTCTACCCAAGAGTGGTGTGAGGACATTCATGGTGCATTTACACACACACACATGCGCTGCCTCTGTGCTGGTCACAGCTGTCCTACAGGTCGCTTCTCTAGCTCATCCAAGGCTGCTCAGGAAAGAGTCAGTGCCTGGCTCTTGCCCCTGCTTCTGCAGCTGGAGGTGTCTCTGCTGGTAGGAGCCTGTGTTCCACCAGCCAAATTCCAGCCTCATCCTGCACTCTCACTTCAGTTCTTACAAACCTCTAAAATTCCAAGGTTTTGCTTCGTGAAATGTTGCTTTTTCTCTTTTCCTCGGGGCCTTTCTAGTTCCTTAGCAGTTACCATTCCAAATGCTTCGCGTCACCATTTGGAAACCCAGCAACATGTAGGACTCATCCCCTTCGCTTTCTGTTTTAACAGCCTCCTCAAACCTCGGCCCCAAGCACATATGTCTCCAATTACAGAGAACTTCTGCAATGCTATGTGGATGTGAATGGGGAGAGGTTGACCTCTTTATTCCAACGCAGCCAGCCTGTTCCTGTGGGACTTGACTGTTAGCTCACATTTTTCTTCGAGACGTTTTTACTTCACAACTAAATTCCAGAAACCAAAGGGAGGCAGAGGGGAGCAGGCTGCAGGCAGCATGCACTGGTGGCCAGGTCTGGGTCACTCGGAGCATTTGAGCTCTCGGGAGAAGGCGACCTTTGGCCCTTGTCTCTGCCAGCCAAGGAATACAGAAAGCAGATGTCCCAGAGCACAGCCTCGGCTGAGTTAATTGTCCTTAGGAGACTTCATCCACCCCCAGCGTCTCCTCCCTTGCACAAAGAATGCAAAACAGTGGTCTGTAAGAAGAGACCATTTCGTATTTGTTTTGGCCTAAGATGCTGTCAGGGTAACTAAGTGTTAGGTCTAGTGTGGTCTGAGGGTGAGCAAGGGGGGGTTGACCCTGTGGGTTCTCCTTACAGCTCCGGAACAAACCAACATTGCTGTCTGCTGTCGTGGTTTATCCACAGCAGAAATGGGGGAAAAGAGTCAAAGGGGAGATAAAAGCCTTAATGTGCGTGTGCCTATTATTACTGAACAGCCATAGTGGAGGGAAATGTTTGGTTTCCCAATAGAGAGCTTAATTTTAAGGCTTGCTGAGCCCTAAATACTTCACTGTAGATCTAGCGCCTGTAGTGTCTTTAGCACTCGGCTGATTCAAGCTTCCAAGTCACTCAGGCACCTCTGAAAGTTTCACTTGACATGTAATTCTTTGGTCGTAAAAGTAGCTGTCGGCCTCTGTAAGCACGTAGAATTCTAAATTTGCTACTGCTAAATGCTCACATTTTGCTCATTACCACTGGGCAGAGCAGGGGGCAGGCTTTTGCTTTTCCATAAGGAGGCTTAGTAAATCATTTCCTATAAGACTGCAGCAAGATGAAACTCTAACAGATGTGAAATGTCTTAAATTCTTGGCATGAAGGAGCTGTTCAAAGTTACAACATGGCAGACTGTCCTAGCCTTTTGTTTCTAAATACACAAACATATTATTCTTTTACATATCTAATTCAGACACCCTGTTTTCAAATAGTTTCTTGAGTGGGATAAATGTTTTTAGCACAACAACCATAACAGCGTCACATGTGCAGGATTATTCAGCTGGAGGAACACTATAAGCCTGAATAATTCTGGGGATATTTATTCTTTGGGACCATTTGAACTGTTTAAGTAGTTTTTGTGAGTTTGGATCACTTCTACTAGGATAAAGTGCTTACATGAGCAGTTCAGCCTGCAGGGCTAGCTGAGACCAGCTATAGCACAGGACTGGGATGCACTAAAGTGTCTTTTTCCAACTGCCTACCTGGATTTTGAGAAGACTGTGTTACTCAAAACTTGAATGGAAAAAAATGGAAGGATCTCATTTTCAGATAGTGAAATCATACAGATGCGAAAATAGTTTTTAAATGTATCCCAAGAAGGACTCAAAATCAGACCTCGAAATTACTGGTTCCACTTGAGAAAGCCTGTCAGTAGGGGACTGTTCTTCTTTCCAAAAGGCTGAGATGTGCCTTGACAGCAGTGGCCATTCACAGTTCCTGTCATGTTTCGATATTAATGAACAGAAGCAGAGAGAGCACCTATCGCAGGTGAAATGGAAATCATCCAGACAGTGCTATAAATTCTGTGCGTGGATACTATTGGAATTCCTGCTTTTATGGCTGTGTCGAACAAAGTTTTCCTTGGCAGCACAGTTGAGTCACTTTCTTCCTGAGTCGCTTCCCCCGGTGCCAGTACAGGATGTCTCGAGTTGCAGGAAAATCACGGGTTCTATTTCTGCTCCTCCTTGGACATCAGTGTCTTGGGATAGTCTATTGCAAATGTCATCCTTGATAGAAAGCCAAAAGAATTTATAAGAAGTGTAGGTGAATAAATATCACAGAAGTTCCTGGAACGACTGAACATTTTCATGACCCATATTGGATATTCACATCTTAAACGCAGTCGGTGTAGGTGTGGCTTGGGCCAAGTTTACAAAACATCATTATGGATTTCTCTTTTCTAAGCTGGCCCTCCTAATTCCAGCCAATAATACAGCACAACTAATTCCAGCCAGTAATACGGCACAACTTCTTACTTTTTTAGAAGTATAATCTATATTTAGCATTGCTCCCTAATTCAAGCCGCCTTCTGAACCTAATGAAAGATTTAAATCTTAGAAGCTCTTCAGCTTTTAGCTCATGAATTTGCCTGCAAAGAGAAAGGTTGGTGAAACACATATTTTCCCTTTCATTCTGAACGTACATTCACGTGCCTTGTAGGTATGTATATTTGATTTTGTTGATAGGTCTATTTGTGTATATACACATACTTGGGTTTGGGTGGGTATGAAAATAAACAGAGCTTCTTAACAGCATGTGTATGAAAGCATGCGTGAGCCATACTAAGGATTCAGACATGGGAAACACTGTTTTGGGTGGTCAGAACCTGATAAGGCCAAATACGCAGTCCCAATTTCCCCAGCACTCGCTGCTTTGCACAGGAGATGGTTCCCTCCCTCTACCTCCATTTAACAAGGCAGGATTCTCTGAAAGGGACTCTCAATCCTACCATCCGAGTCACTGATGAAGATATTAAATTGCTTTAAGACTGACATTTTTGCATGAGGAAGATGCAGGATCTTGTTCACATTTTCTTTAAAGTCTGCTAAGATGGAATGACCTCTTGAGAGGGATAAAGGTCTCTTTGTGTGCCCTGGCCCAACCTATGCCCTTCCCCATGTAACTCTGTGCTGCTGTTGGATGCTCTATTTAAGTGTAGCGGCTTTGGTATTTTTTAAAGTATTTGTTGCTCTATATTTCTTGGATGTTTAAAACATTGGTGCGGAATGAAAAACAGCAATTGTTCTCCCTTGTCTCCAGCACATTGAGTGAGTTATTGTCTTCTGAACAACAGAACAGACGTTTAAACCTCAGAGAGTTGTCCTCCCCCTCAAACACAGAGCATCCTTTTGCCTGCGGTGGGTCAGCCAGCCCAACGCTGCACCCAGCGGTTCTTTTTCAGGCCTACAGCCAATGCTTTCAAAATGCTGCAGTCGCAATAAGCTTTCAGGGCTCCTGCTCAGCAGGAAAAACAAACCAACTTTCCTCTGAAGTCATGGGACACGGGCTGAGGGAAGCTGAAAGACGCGATTACCAGATTGCCCTTTGCAGCATCACGAGCTGAACACAGGATGTGGAAAGGAACTAGGGGTTTGGGGGTAAGAACTACGGAGCCTGCATATCTGTGGCATTAGTGAGCCAGACTCTTGGATCTGACTTCTGGGAAAATCTTCTATTGTCTGATCCTATTGTCTGCTGGAGCTCAGGGTGTTCCTGAGCAGGCTCTGCCCTCCCGTGGCTGCGGTGCTCTTTAAGGAGAAAGGCTTGGAGCCTTGTGCACCCATCCCGCAGAGCAAGAGCGCTTTTGCTCCCTACCCACTGTGTGCCCTGGGCAGTGTATGGAGGTGTTTGCTGCTCGAAGGTGCAGATACTCTCCTTCAAGTACTCATCTAAATGGAACTTAAACTACAGGGGAAATAATTGCTAAAAGCACTGTCTGCAAAATAGCATTTCTTGGAGCTGTTCTTGCTAGGTCTCATCTACACAAGTACAAGACAGCTTCAGAGGCAGTTGATCTTCATTAAATTAATCATAGAATAATAGAATGGTTCAGGTTGGAAGGGACCTCAAAGGCCATACAGTTCCACCCCTGCCATGGGCAGGGACACCTAACCCTGGATCAGTTTGCTCAAGGCCCCAATCAACCCGACCTTGTACACCTCCAGGGACGGTTCTTTCTACAACAGAAAACTTAAATTAACCTAGAGGGGGCTGGGATATGTCCTCTAATTCCCTTTTCTTCCCAAGGCACGTACTGTAAATTCTAACATGTGTTTAAAGGCAAATTCCCATTTCATTGCTGTTTGTGGCAGTGAGACCCACCCAACCCCCTGGAAGGTCTGAGGATGGTTCCCATCTAGCATCCTGTGGATCTGGCATCCTGTGTTTGGTGCTTTTATGAAGCTGGTTTGAGCTTCTTTTTGTCTGTGTACGGGTATGGGTGAAAAGAAAATAAAGTGAGGGTGTTGTCTGGAACGCTTGCAAAACTTACAGATTTCCTTGCAAGTTTGTAGTCATTATCAAAGAATTAATAAGGACTAAAGGGACAAGTTTGGGGGTTTTTTTTGACAATCTATTATCAGTTCAATGGTAAATCAGCTCCAAACTATCTCTGACTGCAAGTATTTGCAAAAATAAAGGCTGCCTTAGAAATCTGCAGTCACTATCTCACTGAATGTCTCCCTGATCTTACTCCCACTTAGGGAGATGAGTTTATAGGCACATGGCTCTTCCTCAAATCCAGAGTATGTTTGCTGGGCAAAAAAAGAACACACCAAGGTGTGAGCTCCTGAAAACATTCTATCCAAGCCAGAAAGGAATGAAAATTACGCGTGTTGTACTCCTTCAGAAGACGGTTTATAAATCCTGATCAAGGCTTTTCAGATAAAACTACATTTTAAAATGCAGAATAGCCTGTGAGGTGTGCCCAAAACCTCGGTGCTGCCACAGGGCTCTGAAAAAATGTTGCAAATGTTATGTGAATGCTCACTACTGTGGTGCTTAAATTAAACTTATTGATCAGTCATCTCGCGAGTGTCAGTGCGTTAATGAAGGCAGCCTGCAGCAACGTGGGCTGTAGGAGAAAGCAGGCATTCATCTTAGGCAAAATGTGTAATTGCATTTGGCAGATGCAGCTCTGAGAATAGTGAATCCAGTGATAAACTGGATTAATTTTCCCTTTAAAGCAAGCAGCTAATGTGGCTGAAAAGGAGCTTTCACTCCCGTAGATTCATGCAGAGATCCATGCAGGGGGAGAGAGTTTAATCCTTTGCAAGACTCCACCCGTCTTAGGTTTCTAGGTGCTTTATATATGCACATGCAAGTGGCAGATCATACCTTTTGCTTGGTAAATATTGATAGAGTCCCAGAAGCTCAGGAGCTGAGAGATGGTCTTGCTAACTCAGAGGCGGAGCTAGGAGCAGGTCCAGAATGAATTTTCTAAAACCAGAGCTGGTCCTGAAGAAACAGAAAAAAAACCGAGGAAGGGTCATGTTGGGTATAATTTTTCCTGGTTTTTTTTCAAAGGAAAGTTCATAGATCCACTATTTAAATACAAGTATAGGAACGAATTTAGCAGATGTAACTAGAGATTCTTATGCTCTTGCCGGTAATCTGGCTCTGTAATCACAGGATTGTGTGTTCCATCACACATGTGACGTCCTAGCACTGCCAGCTCCCACAGTTTTCATCAGTTTCACAGTAACTGGCCCAAGAAGCGACATATTTCATTTTCATTTCAGAGGGGAAACACCACTTTTAGCCTTTCTTCTTACACAGCAAAACTTAAGAACAGCCCAGCTGCACTCTGGAGGTTCATACACAAAGGGTGGGTGGTATATGTGCACTAAAAAGTCCCTGTCCTAACTTAGTTGGAAGGTTTGTTATTTGGTGTCATAGCAGACCTGGGGGGCGCTGACCTAGATGCCTGCAATTTTCCATACCAGTGATCTTCTGGGTGAGTTTTAAGTGAGTTTGAACTTACCACAGCGAGCCTATCAGTTATCAAAAGCTGGAGATGGGGAAAGCCAAGAATCGACCCGAATTTGTTCAGTATACAGAGAAACTCAGAAAGGAGCGGCAAGTTTCACAGTGCACTGGGCGGTGCTGGTTGAACAGCATGGTTTTCTCCCGATTCAGGCTTCAAGAAGTTCAGATGTGCTTTGAGATTTGCTGGCTGACATTTAAAAGGCTCTGCTTCCCTCTCGTGGTCCAGCTTGGCAATTTCTTTCTGGTTTTTTTTAGAGCCTGACAAACCCCTTTTTGAGAACTGAAGGTTTTTTTTGACGTTGCTATTCAAAGGCATTTTCCTTGTCTACTTGCCCACTATTCAAAGACACCTTCCTAGCCTATTTATCCTGCCCCTTTCTTAAGGTTAACCCACTTGTCCCCAAGCTGGCCTCTCATTCCCAGTACTGAAACCCATGCAACGAGCATCATCCAGTGCTAGGGAGAAGACTCCAAAGTTTGTCAGGCTGCCATAGGAATAAAGCGATGGAAATGCTGCTTATGAATTAAGGTAATAAAAAGTGAAGGTAAAACTGAGGAGATTATCTGAAATTTGAGTGCATGGAGGATGTGGGTGCGAGTTAAGCATTGACAGCTCTGGAGTGTGAAGCCATCTGTTCTTCGTGCTTACATACTAGTGTGAAGCTAACCGCCTGCGTGCATATATATGTCCCCTTTAATCAGCTGCAATCTGTCCAGGAAGCCAAGCTGTTGGGTTTTCTTTGATGCTGTGAAGCAAACGAGGAAGAATCCAGGGAAACCTAAGCCAGCAGCACTCGTCAGAGCAGAGATGTGTCCTTAATCCTGGCCTCTAACCAATGGCATCTGTCTTTCAGCTTCCTGTTCCGTTTGGTTGTCGGAGGCGCAGACTGAATTTAAAAGAGTGGCTGAAGAAAACGTGACTTTGCCCTGTCACCACCACCTGGGCCTCCTGGAGCAAGGGAGCTTGGACATCGAGTGGCTGCTGCACATTTCGGAGACAGTACACAAAGCGGTAGGTTCAGCCACCGAGAAAAGCACCTTGCTTCTCTGCTGACATCAGCAGCCGGCTCAGAGGCTTCTGTGATGATCTTAACAAGTTATTCTGATGAAGTAAGCAGTGTTTAGGGAAGAGAGCTGATTTATTTAGGGAGATTTATAATGTATAAAAGTTATTTGATATTCACGCGTGCCAGGCTGGAACAGGTTGTGTTACAATCGAGTTTCCCTTAAACAAACACTCTTGTGTAATCAGTCATCGCTGCACAAACTTCAGAGCTGCCCTCTGGGTTTTCAAAAATGACCTTGGGTTTTGTAGGCCCAGTTTGTGAAACCCTGGTTTCAGCAAGAAAAAAGAATAGTTTAGTTCTTATAAAAAGCAGGCCTGCAGTCAGAGCTAACCAAACCCAGCCAAACTTAAAGACTGTGTTTATATAGCGTGGCATAAGCTGATGTCTATTTTGACACTGGTATAAATGCTGCAGTGTAAATCTCTAGCATAAATGTTTCAGTCTCAGACTCGAACTCCAGGTTTAACCTTCCACCCTGCCACAGGCTTCCTGTGTGACCCTTGGCAAGTCGCTTCACCACAAAGAGCCTTCGGCTGCAGTTCCTGGGAATGCTTTGATGTGTTGCTCCGTGTGCAAGTACAATCCCACCTTTGCTGTAATCCCACCTTTGTTCCTTAGGTGATCACTTACTCCGGAGGCCGTGTTTACGATGACCTGAACGAGGAGCAGAAAGGGCGTGTTTCCTTCACGTCTAACTTCCTTGCTGGAGATGCGTCCTTACAAATCATATCTCTGCAGTCCAGCGATGCGGGAAAGTACATATGTAAGGTTAAAAATGCTGGGCAGTACCAATGGGCTATCATCACCCTGAAGGTTATAGGTAAGGTCATTTTCCAAAGGGAAAAAAAAAAAACACGCTAGGTTAGTTTCCTGGAGAGAGATTTATTTCAGCAGGGTACGAATACAAAGGCCTTTCTTGATCAGGTTTCACTACCCCACTCCATATCTGCCTTTGCGGTTTTTGGCAAAGGACAAGGGAAAAGCCTAAGGAACTGTTTGGGGGTAAATATAATCACCTACAAAATCATATGAACTGCTCCTTCCAAATTCTCTCTATGATCTCAGCACACAGACTAGACTGATATTCTAGCTTAGCTGGCAATAGCTCTGTTCAGATGTCCCACTGAAGACCCTGGGATCGTGTCCCAGGACTCCAGTCGGATCCAGGCCAAAGGAGCTGAGAAATAAGCTGCCAGGGTTAGCGTTTCTCTTCCCTGATTTCAGAGTCTTGGTTGGCTTTCTCCCATAAACTGTGGAGGAAGCGCTGTGGCCTGCAAGACGCTGTGGGAAGAAGGAAGAAATGGAGAAGTAGGGGGAGGGAAAGGATATTCTCTAAATAGTACCGAGGAGAGGAATGCAGTGATACAGCTCCACTGATGTGAGCATTCACAAGGCAAACTGCCCCAGAGTGTTATAACATGTCATTTCTATGTCTGAGCCAGCCAGCTCCTCTGCTCAGGCTATGAAGTTGCACACAGTTGCAGCTGAAGTCCCCTGACAAACACCACTGCTCTAATTCTTAATGCCTTCCAGAGAATGCAGCTCTTGGAAGCTGCTTAAACTACATACTTCTGCCAAAGTCTTCCCACCGAGAAAGCAGCCTGCTGTGTTTGCATGTCCTGTCTTGTTTCTTCTAGAAAAACCTTCCAAGCCCAAATGTTGGCTGGAAGGGGAGCTGTTGGAAGGAAAGGAACTGTCCTTGCAGTGCCGCTCCGCCTCCGGCACCGCACCCATCTCCTACCGATGGCAGCGCATAAATGAGGAAGACGAGAGAGCGGAACATCTCCCACCTACATCAAGAGTCAGTAAGTCAGGACTTTCCCCCTTGGAGCTCTGTGTAAACTCCAAGCCACATAACCACCCACATGCACGTGTACCTTCACGTTCCTGCTTTTGAAACAGGGATCTCTTGCTGGCAGTGATAGCAACGGTGTCCAAGTCCCTCTCCTGACCATAGCTGGACATTATGGGGTGCTCCACCATCAACAAGGAAGTGCTGGAGGGGTTTGTTTAGTGCTTTGTTGAACTTTGACAAATGATCTTTCATGAGTTATCATTGATTCCTCTTGAACTGATTTGATCCAGAAGTTCAATTCATGCTTCTGTGTCCTATCCGCTGTTACGGTTTCTTAGTCTTTTTTTTATTAATCCCAGTGGCGTTTTTTCCTGTTTCAGACATTTCCAACCCTGGGCAAGTCCTACTAAAGAACCTTACGCAGATGAGCACGGGGTTATACCAATGCATTGCCACCAACGAGGCTGGACAGGAGAGCTGTGTTGTCCAGGTGACAGTGCAGCGTAAGTACCAGCACACAGTCAGTGAGCAGTGCTGCGTCACCAGGGTCCATCACCACCGGCAGGTTCTGTGCCACACCTCTGCCACTCCATACTGCAATCACACGCAATAGTTCTTAGATATTCATTGTGCTCATGCTTTGCACAGCGATCCTCCACCGTTTGGCCTCAGGTGTTGTGGTTTGCTAGAAATTTCGATTTTTGAGAACAACTAATGAAATACAAAGGGGGAAAACCAAGGAGTTGATGGTTCCAGAGTCTCCAGCTTTTGAGGTACTTCTAGCTGGAGTGATTGCATGAGATTACTCTCAAGAAGAAAATCTCTGTGTGAACGGTCTATCATTCCAATTCCAAATTACTTGTCTGTTAGGAAACTATCTAAAGGCAGCTGGAAAAACTGCCTTTGAAATGAAGTAATGTGCTGGATAAAAAGCAATTTTTGACACAGTTCATTTTCAATCCAGATTTAAAAACTTCTGCCCGGAACACCAGAGATTAAATCAGTGTCTTTCCATCTAACACCATCGAGGGTGTGTGTCCTTGATGGATCCGGATCTTTGCATATGCATGCAAGGAACAGGGTAGCGTTTAGCACCAGCACTGAGGACAAACCCAAACAATACAGTTTAGGAGGCTTTAACCTGCAGCTCAGCAGGAGCTGGAGCTGCTGTGACAAAAAAACCTGCTAATAGTGAAGTTTCTTCTGTGGAGATTCCATAGCTTTGGAATTTTTCGAGCCAGCCAGGCCTGAAATAACCGGAATACGGTCATGTAGCAAGGAAAATCTGTTTGCCTCGGGCATCTGAGTAAAAGCGTCCAGGCGGCTTTTATGCCAATTGAACTAAATTGTTTTGAAACCTCACTTTGGTTTGCTAAACCCTCCATAGAGACAAGCCAGAAGGAAACAACCTTCAACCAAACTCAATCTAACCACTCGTATCAAAAGAAGTTGTCATGAATTATCAACTAAGGGTCCATAGTCACTGTGTTCTCTAACTTTGTTATTTGGGATGAAAAATGCCTTACACCTGTGCAGTGCTGTCTCCCTTTTCTCCTTCTTCTCCATCCCCCCTCAGGTCACTCTCTTCCCCAACTGAATAATTCATTCTGCAAGTGAATCATTTCAGGGTGAGCTGAAGGAGAGGGGGGGAAGAAATCCTCACGGGGAAACATTCCTGGTTTAAGCATTCTTCTGCCTCTAGGAAATGGGTGCTTTGTTTTCACATGTGGGTTGTCCTGTCCGTCTATACTTTCTGCAGGTCTGTGCTTTTAGGAGAGAATTTTTTAATCCTCCTCCTCCACAACTCCCTGGGGGCTTTCAAGGCCAGGCTTGATGGGGCTTTGAGCAACCTGATCCAGTGGGAGGTGTCCCTGCTCATGGCAGGGGGGTTGGAACTGGATAATGTTGAAGGTCCCTTCCAACACAAACTATTCTATGATTCTATCATACCAATTCTGAGCCATGGCTGAATGCACAGCACTTGTGATCCACCCCTTCCAGAGCTGAATCCTTTAATCGCTGTCAGCTCACGTTTAGAAACAACGCCTGAAGATAAACCTCTTCAACCTCTGTTTGACACCTGAACAGTGTTTCATATCTTCTGTTCTGCTTTATACCCAGAGCTGGAAGGTGTAGAGTGGGCTAGAATCTGACCACATGACCTGAGAGCTTCCCAACACGTTTGTTTTCTGGTCAACAGATGCACAAAATATCGGCATGATCGCTGGAGCGGTTTGTGGGGTGGTGGTGGGACTATCCCTCCTCTTCCTGGTGGTGAAGCTCACCATAAGGAGAAAAGAAAAGAAGAGATATGAGGAAGAGGAGGCACCAAATGAAATCAGGTAACGCCTGTTATCTAATCCTCTACTTCCCACACTCCTTTCTTGCAGTTTGACTCATCTTTTCACTACTGTTTTAAGTAACCTGAGTATAAGCGTCTCAAAAAGTTGTTCTAAAAAGCTTTCAAAGTCTCCCTGAAATATCAGTGACAAATCTCTTGCGGTGAACATCTTTGTGAAGACTTCCCAGGAAATTATGTAAATGAAAATGTCTTTTTTTTATTTCCTTAGGACAAATGTACATAAAACTCAACAAAATATTCTCTCTCACACTTGCAATTTTCAACATTTTAAAGCATTTGCATAGTCCTCTCTGTACTAAATTCAACCCTGTTGTCTGTTGTGGTTCTGAGAGGATAGGGGTTGGGGTTCTTTTTTCCTTTTTAATTGCAATTTGTGCTGGCAATGCTACAAGGCAGGCAGGTTCTCACCGTCTTTCTTGAGCCTTTTGAACAACTGTGCTTCTGGATTTAGCTCAGGGTGAAAAATCCCCTGAGCCGCTGCGAGCTGAGAAGCCTCGCCCTGAGTGGGCGTACGGAGAATGCTGACGCACGTTCTTTGAACTCATCTGTTACACACGGGTGAGGTCTGCCACTTCACTTCCCCAAGCAGAGATTGGTCTCAAGCCAGTCGAGCCTAAACTTCTCAGGAAGGAAAGTGCTGGGGGAAAAAAAAAAATCTTTCCAGGAATGAGTTTGAGCTGCTCCTGCCCTTGAAGAAACACCTTGCCTTGTTCCATTCTTATGTCTACTTGTAAAAGGCTGCCTGCCCTCATCCAATTCTATGTACCATGTACCATTAGGCACCTCTATGATCCGTGCAGCAGCTGATGACTCTGCCTGGTGGTCAGGTTGCCAGCAAGAAGGTGGCCTCTGCTGATTTCTTCCCTTTCTTTTTGCTTCCAAATACTGCACGCCTTTTTAATTTTAGTCCAAACCTCTCATAACACCTTTTCACGCATGACTGTTACCTCCTCCCTCTCTGGGCCCAGTCCTTGCACTTCTTTCACTACCCACTTCTTTTTTTTTGAACTAGAAGAACTGGTCTTAGCTAATCCTGTCGGGGCAATCTGTCATTATGAGTAAGGATTGCAGAGCAGACAGCACGATCTGAATTGTTCGCACTGACACTTGGCATTTATTCCACAGACCTCAAAGCTGCACACAAAGAGCCAGTCATGTGCAGCGTGTATCCCAAATCCAATAGCTCCACAGAGCAATAGGGAGTTCAATCCACAAACTTATGTAGCAAAGAATTCAGAAAACCTTCCACCTTGCCCAGACTGCTGGACAAATGTGCCCTGGTGATGTGCAGTTTCACTTATTGGAGCAGCAATTCAGTCTGGTAAAATGTGTGTTCCTGTGCATTTCTGTTCTCTTTGATTTCTGAGCCCTGTCACGTCTTTGATTGCAGAGAAGATGCAGAGGCACCCAAGGCCCATCTCGTCAAGCCCAGCTCCTCTTCCTCTGGTTCTAGAAGCTCGCGCTCAGGTTCCTCCTCCACTAGGTCGACAGCCAACAGTGCCTCTCGCAGCCAACGGACTTTGTCAACGGAAGCTACTCCCCATCTAACTCCTCCCCAGTGCAGCCAGAGGGAGATGGAAAGAAAAGAAATGGAGCCAAAGAGAGTTGACTACAATAACCTGATGAAAATGGGAGCGACGCTGGTGATGGTGCCTGCCCAAAGCCGAGCGTTCCAGACCGTGTGATTGCTCACCACCCAGCTGGAGACTCCTGCTGTCCAGAAACACTTCACGTACCACCAGCCACATAGGAATTGTTAGATTAGTTATCTTCCTGGTCAGCTTGATTTTAATCACTTGTGATTACTCACACCACAAGAAGCCCTCCCACTCAACTCTTTCTTTCATCTTCCAGCACTGAGGTTCTGATGCAGAATGTTCTTTTTTGAGGAAAGATACATTTGAGGGAAAAGGGGACCTTCTTTTTAAATTATCTTTTTTTTTGGAAATGAGACACTTAGCATTTCTAAACTACAACAGCTAAGAGCTGTACAAATGAAATGAAGCCAAACCTCAGGATTTTTCAAAAGGGATTAAGATACTTAAAGACGCATAATATTGCAGAGAGGTTTTGTGGGAAGGGAAAAGTATCTTGTACTGGTTTGGGAGATCTTTCTCAAAGATGCATTGTCTTATCTGAATATTTTGAGACAGGATCTCTGCTGAGGCTTTCAACTTCCAAGGGAACCAACAGACACTCCACATTTTCTGCATTCAGTCCTCTAGTGAAATACTTTCAGAGGCTGTAACTGAAGTGGAACTGAAAGACTCGCTCAGAAAGGTGAAGAGATGCAATATTAAGGCATGTATATGAACTATAGAGAAAGGACCTTTTACGTTAAGGAAACAGAGGTGCTTTAATTGCCAGAATAAACTTAATCATGCACCCAGAGAGATGACTCTGCTTGTATGGTCAGTACTTCCAAGCCGCAGTAGCTCCACGGGAGTGGAATCTGTGGCAAATGAGCCTTAGTGTGATGAGAATGGGGAACTGAATCCAGAATGAAGGCAGGACCTCAGAAAGTGAGGGCCACCAAACTACCAAAAAGCCCGGACGAAGCATTTGGAAGAAATATTTGCTGTCGACAGGTTGTGAATTCACCAGTTTTGGGGTAAGCCATGCTGTGGAAGCCTTATGGAGAGCTCTCCCCAAGACTGAACGAACAGAGTTCTTGAGCTGACCTTCACGCAATCAGGTAAGACTGAAGGCAGAGTGATGGAGCAGACAGTGAAGAAAATACACCAGGGACAGGTAAACAAGCACACTGCTGCTTCCATTAGAAAATATTTTGTGCAATGTCCCATTTATACACCAAACACTGGGCCACATGCTATTATCGAGGTTAGCAAAAATCAGAAAAACACTTTCTGTGACTAAATTAATCAGAATGAATGTATCCAAGGGATATAAAGTCTTACAGTTCAAGTTGAAGGCCAATAGTAAACGATGTAATATGGGGACAGGCTTCCTCTGAAGGCAGATGCTTGCCTAATTCTGACATTTATATTTTCCTCTGAAGGACTTGGCAGTGACCACTGCTACACACAAGACACTGAGCTTGTCGGTTCTAGATTCCTGCATTCCTGAACTGTTAAAAAATGATGGGCTTGGGGGTTGCTTTTTTCCATTTGAGGCAGGGAAGTTTTTTCTCCAATTTGTGAAACTGGAGTCTACAGGAGATGGATCAGCACAGAAGAACCACAGATGTGTAATTCTGTAATTCCAGGCACTGTAATTAGTTTTCTTTTCTGAGACCCAGAATTCTAGCTTCTTGGCTTGAGATCTTAGACAACCTGATCAAAGCCAAGCCCTGCTTGGGCTACTTCCTTATGGGAAATAGTTTTCAAACTTGCCCTGTCCTATCTAAGCACGTATCTTCCTAGGAGCACGTACCAAAATGTCACTTGCAGTCTCTACCCCAGAGTCAAGCCAGCCACCCTTGGCAGGACAAAACACTGATCTGCAGTGCAGAAAGAAATCCCCAGTCACAGATTTAAACAAAGGAGATATCTGGTGTCAGGGGCTGATAAGCTGTTACTTCCAGGGTGGCTACTGGTGTTGGATACTGTGTTGTTTTACCTAGACGTTTTCCCTGGGTACTCCAGAGGCACATTCCTGGGTCAGCTCTCTCTTGGTGGATTTGCACGGGGCTATCACTGGATGGAAGCAGCAGCTGTAAATGTCCATGGTTCCTTTATATCTGCTCTTTTCCTGGACCTTGAAGGCTCAGGCACTCCAAAGCGCTTTGAAGATACTCCAGAGCTGGGAAAGTCCCGAAGAGCAGGAACAGGACTGCTCAAATAGTTTGTAGCTTCTTCTAGGGTTGCTTATTGTTACCTACGCTGCATCTGAGGATACTTATTCTATGCACATAAGCCCAGGGGTGCTTTTCTCAGAACAGAAGGCACGCCTGAGCGCCCAGCAGCTTATTACCACAAAACAAGGGTAACAATTCAAACGGCTGGGCTGGCTGCAGTCCCGAGTACCAAGTGCTGCAGGTTAGTTTTGAGTCACCAGGACAAGCCTGCAATTAGGGAAGAGCAGGATGCTCTGTCTACAGCCTAGGGCTACGTGCTACTGGCCAGGAGAATTTGCCCAGCCTGCTCTTGGCAATCTCATTCCTGAAGGTCTTTGGGAAAAGGCTGCAGGCCAGATCAGCCGTGGAGTAGAGAAGTCATTCGTCGTCATACAAGCTAGCAGGGGATTAAAGGTTTATGGACCTTGAGGTAAAGAAGTTAGTCAGAAGCAACTGCTGAAGCCTGGTGGGATCATTCCTGTCTTTCCTAACCCCATGGGGAAGCAGGTGGTATGCGTGTCTGCTATCTGGGCACATGCAGACTGCCCCAGACACAAACCAAGTCAAGTAAAAACTCTGTGGCCCTCTCCCACCACGGAACGAAGATGTGTAGCCTTGGTTAGAAAGCATAGACATTGTGGTGATTTAAAACCACCAGGTCTGAAACACCGGGGTGCTTTTCAGACCACAGCGCATCGGTGCTCTCACAGCTGAACACAGGGCCAGTTCTGCACTTCAGTTATTAGTGTGAAGCCCAAAGGGAAAAGATCATTACTCAAAGGAAAGCCATCATTTCAAAGGTGTTTTATTTCCAAAGGGACATTTTCTGAGCTCTGGACAATACTAAAGGGAGTTGCACAAGGGAAGCAAATGAACCATAAGCCAAACTCTATTTTGTAAAATAGTGTACTTAGAGCATTTACTGTCATATACCAGATATTACTAGTGTGATTAAATGCATACAATGTTATGTAGCTTTCTTTTGTTTCTCAGCAGCTAAACAAAGCTTACATCTCTGCTGCCTGCTATAATTGGTGTCCTTGTACTGTGTCTGAACAACTCAGAGGAAAGCAAATATTTATTATTGATTCCTTTGAATCAATGATTTCCTAATTTTTTTTTCAGTTGGTTGTTTTATAAATAAATCTGCTGCAGCTGAAGCACTGCAGCTCAACTCAACTTGTGCTCCGTTTTCTGTGGTACCATGTGTTACATGCTGTCAAGCTGAATCTAAGGAAAAATGTAGAGTCAAAAATACCATTTTTAAGCTAACAAGGATTACATGCATAGAAAGTGTAGGGAAGCTGGTCTTTTTCCTGGGTATCTTGTCAGTCTAAGTGATGTGACGTGATAAGAATTCTGAGAAACCTTGGGTGTATTTAAGTAAATGGTGTTTTGACTTCCACGCCGCTATTTCACCCAAGATATTTTGGCTGAGGATGCAAGATGCTTGAAGCTAATCCAGTAAATACCGCCAGCACACACACTGCAGAGATACGTACCCCCAGTGACACTGCCCTCCCACTCCTGCATCTGCCACTTTACTTGTGATCCACCCGGCACGTTTCAGTTAATCTCCTGAACAGGGTGTGAGATGACAATGAGAGCCTGAGATGACAATAGCAGCCATGTTCAGATGGTTCGGATCTTCTTTACAGAAAAACATTTTGAACCAGCTAACAGGAATCTCCAGCCAGCGAGATGTAGGTGGAATTCCGGGTAACTAAACATGACTGCGGCTGATTTCTCTCCCACTGGTTCAGCCTTCTTTGCCTCAGGGTGTTCTGCGCAGAGGCCTCCCACCATCAGCAATCTTCTTTACTGAAATCTGGGAGTAAAAATTGCAACACGATTACACAGTATTTAAAACAAAACTCTGGCAACATAGTGGTCTCATAGGTGTGTCCTTCTGTCTATCCCTGATTCACAGGGAAATGAACCAGCTCTCTCCTGAGTTGATGACATCCAAAATCCCGATTAAGCGATACAAGTTTGAGAGGAGTTGTGCAACTGCATACTACTGTTACAGTATCAGAAGTCTTCAGTTATTTTTAACCAGGGTCAGTTTGTACTGATACACTGAAGCGGGAGAACCCTGTGGGAAAGGGTAAGTCCTCCTTGGAAAAGTGTGATTTCAGAAGCAAGTGTTGTACAAATAACAAATGCTGCTGTTGTGGATAGGAAGCCTCTTTCATAATCACCGCTGTCTCCCCAATCCTGTTGTAAATGCTTAAAAGAGAAGCAGTGCTTGATCTCTAATGTGCCAAACTGACTTCAGAAAATAACGTTGGCATTTATCATCTGCGAGACGTGTTCCTGCCCATGGCAGGGGGGTTGGAACTGGGTGATCTTTAAGGTCCCTTCCAACCCAAACCATTCTGTGATACTCTGATCTGAAAAAAAAAAAAAACAACCAAACCCAAAAACTCCACAAAGAAGACTTGTCAGTATCCAGACGGCCTGGCCTTAATTTTTCTGGTATACGGTAAATGAGCTACTTTTGTCCAGTGTGTTAACAGCCTTTAATTTCTCCCGTAATGAGTCACTTGCCAAAGCGCCCTCCTCCCTGCACTGACTCACCCTTGGTTTAGGCTGCCTTCATTTGCTATCAGTCTGCTGTGCGAAGTATGGTTGCACCTCTAAATGTCACTGGTTAATGTCAAGGTGTAGGTAAGGCTATTCTTAGGTCTTACTGAGCTTCTGCCTGTGAAGCAGGCAGAAGCAAGGAAACAAACAACAACAAAAAAAATAGAAGGCAATCCCTTGCTAACAGCTTGGCTCCTGTGAGGCTTGGTGTGCAGTTTATTTAGAGCAGATTAGCATGCATGCCTCTTGAGAAGCATCTTCTGCGTAGCCTGGGAGTTGAGATCTCCAGCAGCCTGTACTCTGGACAGGGTGGGGTGGCTTTGCATGCCATAGCGGGTCAGATAAGGGGAATGGTTCAAATTGTCTGCTCCTATCTTTAAAGGTACAGGAGCACAACTGCTAACGCTCCATGATAAGGAGCCCCTTTCCCTTTCCTGCTGCCCTTCCTGTTTCTAGCCTTGCACCCCCAAGTTTCAGCTCCAAACTGCACCTTCTGTGGTCACTCAAAGGTCCCAATTCAGGTTCCAGCTTTGCACATGGCAGAGCAAGAATGGAAACCAGAAACTATTGCTTCAGAGGAGCGACTTCCCATGGGTCAGCACGCCTACCAGGAGCCTAGAAGCATGTGGCAATGGGAACCTGCATGTTAGTGGTCTGATAATGTGTTACCAGCCATCAGGTGATCCCGGGTAACTGCATCATGTTCCTGAGCAGAGGTCACTCAAAATCACCATGAAAGAAAGCGACGCCGATACCCATCTGTCTCAGGGTGCAGGCGTGCACACTGCAGGGTGTCACAGAGGGCAAACAGCTATTTGGTGGGGATAAAACTGATAAAGACATATGTCGGTGCCCTCCTCCTAGTATTGGTCATCAAGCAGCTACCAAGAAGCTAGTGAAGGGGTTCGAGAACAAGTTTTACGAGGAGCAGCTGAGGGAAACGGGGTTGTTTAGGGTGGAGAAAAGGAGGCTGAGAAGAGCTTCCCAGAAGGAGCACTGGTCTCCCAAGTAACAAGTGATAGGAGGAGAGAAAATGGCCTCAATTTGCACCACAGGAGGTTCAGATTGGGTATTAGCAGAAATTTCTTCACTGAAAGGGTTCTCAGGCACTGGAAAAAACTGGCAGGGCAGTGCTTGAGTCACCGTCCCTGGAGGGACTTGCTCAGGGCTGGTTTATTAATGGACAGGTATGGTTGGACTCAGTGATCTCAAAGGTCTTTTCCAACTGACCGATTCTATTACTCTATAAGCAGTGGCTTTGTCTCAGGCTGAGCCTGCGCGCAGCACTGACAGCACCAGAATATTTTTTCAGGCAGTCTTTCCCCCTGAAGAAAGCTGCTTTACCCTTTTCCCACTGCACGGGGCGCTTGTGCAGCCCATCCTCCTCCCCCCTCAGCGTTTCACCATGTGACTATTCATTTCACAAAGCTCCTGCCAGGCGATTTCCGACCCTGATCACTTTCAGCCTAAAGTATGAGGCTAGCAGTGCTGCAGAGTGGCCCATCCGCCTGCCTGAGCCCCAGAGGCGACTTTCAGAGCCCCCATTCCCTTCTCACTCCCCTACAATCCCAGGGGCCGCCCCTGGCCCCGCCGCCATTTTGCGCTCCCCCCTTCCCGCCGCGCTTTATGCAAATGAACCCCCAGCGCGCACCCTTGATTAGCCGTTCCCGCCCGGAGGCGCCCCCCCCACCGCCTCGAGCGCGCGGGATATGCAAATGAACACCCCAGCGGCGCGCTGCGATTGGCTGTCGCTCGCTCCTCGGCGCCCTTTGCGCTCCCCCGCCCCTCTCCATCCCTCCGCCTACGCTCTTCGGTGACGTCACCCTCAATGCAGCCGTTCTCATTGGCTCCCGCGCAGGCGAAGCCCCGCCTTCCCCCACCCGCCCCCGCCCGTTGAGGTTGGGGTCGGGGGGATGGAGGGAGGGGGGAGCGAGGAAAGCGCATGAAGGTTCGAGAATACCGGCCGGCGGACGGGCCAGGCCCCTTCCTGCTTCCGCCGCGGGTGGTGATTGGCCGGCCGGGGGGCGCAGGCTAGCGCTGATTGGCTGGGGCGCGCCGAGGGGGCGTAGCCTTCTGGAAGGTTCTGCGTGGGTATATAAAGGCGGCGGGGCGGGCGGCGAGCGCTCTCATTCAGCAGGAACCTCAGCCGAGTAGCGTCCTCCGTGCGCTCAGGACGAACAGGTAACGGGGCCAGGGAGGCGATTGAGGGGGGTCTAGAAGGCAAGGGGATCTCCCGAAGGGGAGGGAGGTGTCCGTGGGGTCCGTTTTTCCCTTAAATACCGGATATTTGGGGCTTAAACGCGGCCCCCAGGCGGTTTTTCTGAGTCCACCCCATCTCCTTTGTTCTGCGCTAATGGGGCTAAAAGGGGTTTAGGGCCTGGATGGCCGTGGGGGGGGGGGCTGTAGGATTCTAATGGATTCGGGGGGAGGGATAGGGAGGAAAGGGGACTTTGAGAATCTCTTGTGGGTGGGGGGAACAGCGAGCCCTAAAAACAGAGTGAGGTACGAGCTCTTTGTGCGGGGGAGCCTGACGGCATGGGAGGCGGTGGGGGGGGTTGCGGGGTAGGGAGGCATCGGAGTTACGGGTTTTCATGGCGGGTGGGAACGAGAAGAGAGGAGGAGCGGGGATTGTAAGGCTACGGGCTGCCATTGTGTGGGAGGGAAGGGGACTGCGGTCGCTGGAGTCGGGGGGGGGGGGGGGACGGGAACCNGGAACCACATTGGGGTAAGGGTGGGTGCGTGGGACATGGGGGAAAGGGGGCCAGGAACTGCCAGTCCCCCCAGTGCGGACGAGAGGGGGATGGAGGCACGTGGGGCTGCGAATTCAAGGGAGCTGCAGGTTCCCAGTGGATGCAAGGAGGGGGCCGAGAGACG
>WAAB01000629.1:102789-129175 GCA_013389865.1 Piaya cayana
GGGGGGGGGAAGAAGTGGGTGAGGTCTGCGGCTGCCCCGGCGGGCGGGGGCGGAGGAAGGGAAGGGGCGGGGCGTGCAGGGGGCGTGCATGTCTGCCCTGCTGCAGGGGGTGATGGGAGATGGAGTCCACGTGGCTGCAGCCTCCTAGGAGGCGCTGGTGGGTGCTGGAGCAGGGGCAGCACCAAGGAATTTTTATTCCACTTCAACTTCATAACAAATTATCTTTTCTCTTTCCAGACAAGATGTCAAAGGGACCAGCTGTCGGAATTGATCTGGGCACCACTTATTCCTGCGTTGGTGTGTTCCAACATGGGAAGGTGGAAATCATTGCAAACGATCAGGGTAACCGGACCACACCAAGCTATGTCGCCTTCACGGATACGGAGAGGTTGATTGGTGATGCTGCCAAGAACCAAGTTGCCATGAATCCAACCAACACAGTTTTTGGTAAGGCTGGGAGATTTGTGCTCTCACACACAGAGCTCAGGGCACCTATAGTAGATGTTTGTTCTATTGATACAGCAGGATTAAACCTTTCTTAAGGAAATGAAAACTCCTGGTTTGTTTTTAGTGTGGCCATTCCCTGCACTGTTAATAATTAAGCTGTTACAGAAAACATACACCTTACAATTAAAACATTTTCATTGCTGCATGTTCTTTGCAGTTAGTGTTAAGTGACCTCGACCAGTTGTCTAGGTCAGGTTGCCCAGACTGCTCTGAGGTCACTGCACAGCTTTGCTGTGTTGTCTGTGAGTTGGTGCCTGTCAGTTTGGATGTATGCAAGAGGTGAAGCCAAGCAGTGACTGCAGCAAGGTTTGGATTAGGCAGAATTAATTTTATGTCAGTATTACAGGGCTTTGGGCACTGCTTTTTAGGAAGAAGCTTGTATTCTTACTTGTGAACGGAAGTATTTAATGTGGCAAACTACTTTCTTTTCCAGATGCAAAGCGGTTGATTGGGCGTCGATTTGATGATTCTGTTGTCCAGTCTGACATGAAGCACTGGCCTTTCACTGTGGTGAATGATGCTGGCAGACCAAAAGTCCAGGTGGAGTACAAAGGCGAGACAAAGAGTTTCTACCCAGAAGAAATTTCCTCCATGGTTTTAACCAAAATGAAGGAAATTGCAGAAGCTTATCTTGGAAAGGTGAGGTTTGGGATTTTAAAATCTTAACAGCTAATTGTGTGTGATTGAGTAGTTAGTATTTGCAACTGACGTATTTTACCATTTTTGCAGACTGTTACAAACGCCGTAGTGACTGTACCAGCCTATTTCAACGACTCACAGCGCCAGGCTACAAAAGATGCTGGAACCATTGCAGGGCTCAACGTTCTGCGAATCATCAATGAGCCAACAGCTGCTGCGATAGCCTATGGTCTGGACAAAAAGGTATGTTAGAGTGTATGTTGTCCAGCCAGTAGACCTGCACTAGCAGTAGAAAATGAATTGCTTTATGAAAATGCATTCTTTTTTCCTAGGTTGGTGCTGAAAGGAATGTTCTGATCTTTGATCTTGGAGGTGGCACCTTTGATGTGTCAATTCTGACTATTGAAGACGGCATCTTCGAGGTGAAATCCACCGCAGGTGACACTCACTTGGGTGGAGAAGACTTCGACAACCGCATGGTCAACCACTTCATCGCTGAATTCAAGCGCAAGCACAAGAAAGATATCAGCGAGAACAAGAGGGCAGTTCGCCGTCTCCGCACTGCCTGTGAGCGTGCGAAGCGTACCCTGTCATCCAGCACACAGGCCAGTATTGAAATTGATTCTCTCTATGAGGGTATCGACTTCTACACATCCATTACTAGAGCTCGCTTTGAAGAGCTGAACGCTGACCTGTTCCGTGGCACCCTGGATCCTGTGGAAAAGGCCCTGCGGGATGCCAAACTCGACAAATCACAGATCCATGACATCGTCCTGGTTGGTGGCTCTACTCGTATCCCAAAGATTCAGAAACTGCTGCAGGATTTCTTCAATGGCAAGGAGCTGAACAAGAGCATCAATCCTGATGAGGCTGTGGCTTACGGTGCAGGTAAGGATGAAAATACTTTGCACGTTTGAAGCTGGGTGGTCTTGGCAAACTCTGTACTGTCTGAACTGCAATTTCAGCAGTACTGGTGTAGGCCCTGGATATTCCACCACAATTGATAAAGCTTTTCGAAGCAGTAAGAAGCTTATCTTGACTTGCAATGATGAATCTGGTTCCAAAGCCATTCGTAGTTTCCACCAGAAGTCCAATGATGGCCAAAACCTTCCTTGGATGTCTGAGCGAGCCATGGGATTAACTGTAGTGAACAGTCTTGTCTGTTAAAGGTCTCTTACCATGTTTTTTTTTCTCCACAGCTGTGCAGGCTGCTATCCTGTCTGGAGACAAATCTGAGAATGTGCAGGATCTGCTGCTGTTGGATGTGACTCCTCTGTCTCTTGGTATTGAGACTGCTGGAGGAGTCATGACAGTGCTGATCAAACGCAACACCACCATCCCCACCAAGCAGACTCAGACATTCACTACTTACTCGGATAACCAGCCTGGTGTGCTGATCCAGGTAGGCAAGCAGCACTGGGATGAGCTGATGATGTGCTCAATTAATGATAGGCCCCATCAACAATTCCAGTGTAATCATGCCCAAGGCCTAATGTTCAGCAGGAATGGTAACAGTAAATACCTGGTTGCTGTGATGAAAGTGATTCCAAAGCCATTCGTAGTTTCCACCAGAAGTCGAAAGACTGGTGTTGGTCCAAGTACCTTCCTTGGATGTCTGAGCGACCATGTTCCTTGAGGATAACACTCCATTATGGTTTTAGGGCAAGGTCAAACTTGTGACTTAACTTGCTGCTTTTTCTCACTAGGTATATGAAGGAGAACGTGCCATGACCAAGGACAACAACTTGCTGGGCAAGTTTGAGCTGACTGGTATCCCCCCTGCTCCTAGAGGAGTTCCTCAGATTGAAGTAACATTCGATATTGATGCCAATGGCATCCTGAATGTCTCTGCTGTGGATAAGAGCACTGGCAAGGAGAACAAGATCACGATAACAAATGACAAGGGTAAGAGTCTCGTGTTTAGGTGGGAGTCTGGGTCAGACTTGGCTGCAAAGCTGTGTGCACCCTTAGAGCCACAAGCCTTATTACCGGTGCAGTAATCCATGAGCTTTTATGGAGGTGCATAATGTTTAACTTAAAAGCACCTGATAATTCTTTGCAGTCTGCAGGAGGTTGTAATGCTCCACCAGGAATGACAGCAAAACTGAGATAAAATGCTGCTTTTCTACAGGTCGGCTGAGCAAGGAAGACATTGAGCGGATGGTTCAGGAAGCAGAGAAATACAAAGCAGAAGATGAGAAGCAGCGTGATAAGGTGTCGTCCAAGAACTCCCTGGAGTCCTATGCCTTCAACATGAAGGCGACCGTGGAAGATGAGAAGCTCCAGGGCAAGATCTCTGATGAGGACAAGCAGAAAATCCTGGACAAATGCAACGAGATTATCAACTGGCTGGACAAGAATCAGGTATGTCACATTCAGTGTTAGGTGAGATGACTTGCAGTGCTTAAGAGCATGGAGAACTGGTTGCTGTGATGAAAGTGATTCCAAAGCCATTCGTAGTTTCCACCAGAAGTCGAAAGACTGGTGTTGGTCCAAGTACCTTCCTTGGATGTCTGAGCGACCACAGCTGGTTAATGTAATAGTTTTTAATTCCTCCTTGTTCCAGCTGGCTACTTAACCAGTATGATAATCTCCTGATTTAGAATGAGGTCCTGTTCTTCCTGGAGAGGGAATACAAGTTCTCAAAGTGATTTGAGGGAGTCTAAATTAGTAGGTTGGTTGTGTTGGAGTTAGGCCAAGCAGAAATCTTGCATCCTGTGAGTGCAAAACTGACTTGGTGGGGCTGGAGACTCTCAAAATAGGCTCTTGAAACACAGAAGCCTCTGGTAGTGCCACTTGTGGACTTGTAATGCCTGTAGTGAGGAGCCTGTTCTGAGCTGTTGTCCTTTCCTCTTTCAGACTGCTGAGAAGGAGGAGTTCGAGCACCAGCAGAAGGAGCTGGAGAAGGTCTGCAACCCCATCATCACTAAGCTGTACCAGAGCGCTGGAGGAATGCCGGGTGGGATGCCTGGGGGCATGCCTGGTGGATTCCCTGGCGGTGGAGCTCCTCCCTCTGGTGGAGCTTCCTCTGGACCAACCATTGAAGAGGTGGACTAAAGCCAGGGAGGGATGCATTCCACTAGCAGTTGGTGTTGGAGGGGCCCCCCCCGTTGGGGTTGAATTGAAGGACCCAAACCTGTTAGGCACACCAGGGTTCACTTTGCCAGATGAAAACTCCATAACTGAGCTGCTGTACAAATGAGAAAGAAAAAAAAAAAACATTTTCTGGGCATTTTAAATACTTGAACATGTGCACAGGAGGGGAGATGGATACCATTGCACTTTACAGTACTGTAAACGAGTGGAAATGCAATTAAAAGTCCTAAGAAATAAAAACTATTTAATGGGCATCACAATGTTTCTGCGTTTACTTCTTTGTGTATGAGATTAATGGTAGATTAGCGTGTTGGTACTTAGCTAAGAAGGTTAGTGAAAGCTCTGGGTTAAGCAGCTTGCACAGTTCTAATTTTAAAGGGCTTCATTTTTTAATAAACATTTAAAAGCCTCCAATAAAAAGCCTCAATGTTGTGTTTATGGAGGGGGGAGATGGTAGGCACTCTGGCCCCTATGAAAAAGGCCTCATAGTATTTACAAGGAATAGAGAAGAGAATTAGATGGAGCATGGGTTCCCAGAGGTCACTGAGCCGTGCAGGGAGAGGAGTGGGGTGTGATCCTTGTATCTCAATTCAATTTGCTGTAGGGCTTTAAATGCATCCATTAAAATTGTGTTCAGCTGGTTCTTCACTCTACCTGGTTTTCATCATAGCTGGACAGTTTAGCCAGAGGGGTCTGAAATCCAGAAAAGAAAATGAATACCTGCTGGGTGGGCATTGTAGTTGAACCTAGCTGCTCCCTCAGCTTCCTGGTGGACTGGGAGAGAATCAGAGGGGTAAAACTGAAGTAATGTGTTGGATAAAGATGAATAAACAGGTATAACAAGAGCTGTGAGTGTAACCCAAGCAAAACATGGAGTGCATTCGCTACTTCCACCCCTTGAGCATTGCATGTAACATGATTTGGAAAGGCAAGACAGCATGGCTCCCACTGTCTCCCCCTTCCCTGAGCTTTATCTGGAGAGCAAGTCGTTGTATGGTGTGGGGTAGGGATCTGTGAGCTAGTCTGGGGTCAGCTGTCCTGTCCCTTCCAAGGTCCTTGTGCCCCTCCCATTCACTGATGGGGCAGCGTGAGAAGCAGAAAAGGTTTGAATCCTGCTCAGCACCAACTCACGCATCCCACTGCTGTGACCACTGCTTTCAACATAAACCCCGAAGAAGCCCACGTGAGGAAATCTGAGCATTCCAGAGCAGCAGGTGCCATTAGGGTAGGATAGTGGGGGGGCAGGACTGACCATTTGTATCCCTCATGTTGTATGTGCTGATAGGTAGAATCATCGGCTACTTTGGGTCTGGAGGGACCTTAAATCCCCTCCAGTCCCACTCTTGCCATGGGTAGGGACATGTCCCACTGGATCAGGGGCTCCAAGCCCCATCCAACCTGGCCTTGAACCCCTCCAGGGATGGGTCAGCCACCCCTGCTCTGGGCTCACGCAAAAATATTTCTCCCCAAGACCTCATCTCTTTCAGCTTAGAACCACTCCTCCTCATACTACCCCTGCACTGCCTGATCAAGAGCACCTCCCCATATTTCTTGTAGACCTTCTGATAATAATTAGGGAATAACAAAACATTAATTACACTCTCACACAGAATAGGGGCAGGAGAAGAGCACCATGCAGTCGGGTTGTTGTTGCACCTCAGTGATTTAATGCATTTGATCTTGGGGTATGCCCTGAGGGGGGCTGGGAACCCCCACCGAGGCACTGGGCCACCAGACGGCAGCACCCGACCACGGAATGGTACAGAGGAACTTCTATTGCTTGCTCACCCCCAAGGTTCTGAATTAAATCCCCCCCAAAAAACCGTTTATGGTGTTTATTCCATCCTCAGAAACATCTCCCATTAGGAGTGTGTGATGCTTTTATTGCTGCAGGGGAGGCTGAATGAAAATGGGGGTTGGAGAGTGGCGTCTTATTTCCTTTCTTGCAAAGAGGCAGGCTATTCAACTGCATTTTGTTCATTGGTGAGCAAGATCTGTCTCCATCTGGGCACACAGAAGCAGCTATGCTGGACCTGGCAGTGACAAGAGGTCATTGCAGGAGGCAAATTCTGCAGCCAAGCAGCTATTGAAATGGCTTGATCTTGGGCTGATGGGCTCCTGTGCCCCGTGATACACCTGTTTCTTTTTTGAAAGGTCTATTTCCCTGCTGTGAGGACCTTTTTTGAGTCTCTCTGTCTGGTATCACAGTCACAGAACAGTCCTCCTGCGTGGTTTCACACTGAGGTCCAGGGAGGTCTCTCCCTGCTGCTCTTGGATGTTCTAGAGGCTGGAGAGCAGTCGGTGGAGTAAAGTCCAGCTAAACTGAGATCTATCAGTGACCAGTGTCACCTTGTCTAAGAGGAAAGAATCAAAAATGTCTCAGTGAATGGGTGCCAGGGAGGATTTTTATTTGATATTTGGCCAGAAGATGCTGGATTTAGTTCTGCTGAGGAGGAGCCCTTGATTCCCTTGCAGGTAACACAGAGGAGTGCTGCATAGCCTGCTCACAAGGCAGGAATTAGCTTGAGGGCTTGTTTTACAAGCTCAGTAGTCAGTTTGGACACTGCTGGGTGCCTTCACCAAGGCGAATCAAACCTCTTTTTCTTTTCCAAGTGTTTTGGTGTCTGTTTTCAGGGCTGAAGAGTGCTGTGGCAAGGAACATGTTACTGGTTTGCCCCTGTAAAAGCTCCTGCTTTGGGGTATTACCCAATTCTCTGTATATTTGTGTGTGTGAGAGAGAGGCAGAGAGCATTTATTTGTTAATAAAACTGGGATAGGGGTATGCAGGCTGTGGTTGGGCTTGTAGGAGGTTTTTGCTGGAATCAGAACCCAGCTGGGGAAAGAGCTTGGTTCCTGCTAACAGGTGGGAAGACAAAGCTGGGGAAAAGTCAGGCTGATATTCCAAGCAGCCCTGTTCAAGCACCTAATTCAGATTCTTAGAAAGCCACAGCCTAAAGGTTACACAGGGAGTCCAGGAGCAGAGGTAAGAAAAAAGTTCGGGGTTCCTTGTATGTCCTTATTGTGAAACTCTTTACTGTTAAGCACTCTGCTTGTGAGGGGGGGGAAGCTTGTGTTTGCGCTGGGAGTCAGACTTGGTTTAATTCCTACAGACGCACAAGAAAATGCAAAGAAAGGGAGCTTTGAGGAAGCTTTCAGAGTTCCTGATGAGGAAAGCATTACTGAAAGACAATTCTTTGGGGTTAAACAGTCACGTTTTGCAAGAAAACCCAGATTCATAATCTGCAGTAGCCTTGAGGATAATTAACCAGGCTATGCTTGACTTTTTTGGAGAAGAGGGAACTCCCTAACGTCCAGCAATGGCAAAGGTGCTGTTAACTCTTTAAAATAGCCCTTAGGTACTCCCTCCACACACAAAAAGAGAAAATAGTAAAAATGGCTCAGAAAAATGGAGCGCTGGGTGTTCAGCAGTGGGTGGCAACAGCTGGCTGCAAGGAGAAGGCAGGAGTCAAAGCTGTGATCTCACATTGCCGTTAGAGAAGGGCTGGCTCTAAAGGCAAAACGCAGCTAAACCAGGAGACCAAGCAACCTTCTCTCTGCTGAGCCTCAGTACTTGTCTCCTCTCCCTGGTCAAGTGCCTGGTTTTTTCATCACGCGATTGACTCCGAGGCTGTTTTGTTCCAGCTGAAAGACAGGAGCACTTGCTGGAGGAGGTAGTCAATGCAGAGGTCCTGCAGCCTTGAAAAAAGCAAGAATTAATAGGTTTGCTGCCGTCGAGCTGTGCCCTCAAGTCAGCATCGAAGAAAGGCATTAGTGGGGGCCACGCTAGATGCTCTGCCAGTTATGGGCTGGTTGATGAGCTTTGTCCTTTCCATACTTAAAGGAGGCTTTTAAGAAAGATGGGGATAAACTTTTTACCGGGGCCTGCAGCGATAGGACCAGGGTTAATGGTTTTAAACTAAAAGAAGGGAAGTTTAAATTAGATCTTGGGAATAAATTCTTTCTGCTGAGGGTGGTGAACCTGTGGCACAGGTTGCTCAGGGAAATCGTGGCTATCCCAGCCCTGGAGGTGTTCAAGGCCAGGTTGGATGAGGCTTTGAGCAATGAGATTGAGATGAAGATGTCCCTGCTCACTGCAGGGTGGCTGCAATTGGTTGACCTTCATGTTCCCCTCTGATCCAAACCATCCTATGACTCTGATTCTATGGAGATAAAGCAAACCTCTGGGTGTATCCACCTGCATCTTGTGAATCATGTGAATGCTTTGACATCTAAGAGCAGCAATGGGGCACCTAAACCTGGTATCTGGGAGTGAGGTAGAGGTGATCGCCTGGTTTTTAATCTCTATCCCATCACTGGATTCATTAATAATGCTGCCTTTTGTTAGCAGGCAAATGGGTACTCAGCAGCGCTCTGCTCAGTTCTCCTGCTTTTCTTGCTCTTCTTTAGGGGGTGATTCTGTTCCCCTGTTCCTCTCTTCTGAGACCTCATCTGGAGGACTGTGTCCAGTTCTGGAATCCTCAAAATAAGAAGGACATGGAGCTGTTGGAAAAGGTCCAGAGGAGGGTCCAAGGATGATCTGAGGGCTGGAACACCTCCCATACAGGCTGAGAGAGTTGGGGTTGTTCAGCCTGGAGAAGAAAAGGCTCTGAGGAAAACTTATAGCGACCTTCCAGTACCTGAAGGGGCTACAAGAAATCTGTGGAGGGACTGTTTATAGAGGATTGTAGTGATAGGACGAGGGACAATGGGGATAAACTGGAGATTTAGACTGCACATAAGGAGGAATTTCTTCACTATGAGAGTGGTGAGGCCCTCGAATATGTTGCCTAGGGAAGCTGTGGCTGCCCCATCCTTGGAGGGGTTCAAGGCCAGGTTGGATGGGGCTTGGAGCCCTTGATCCAGTGGGACGTGTCCCTCCCATGGCAGGGGGTGCACCTGGATGATCTTTAAGGTCCCTTCCAACCCAAACTATTCTACGATTCTGTGATTCCACCATCCCGCATCATCCTCCCTTTTCTGTCGATTTTCCGACACCGCCTAATTCTATTATTCGGAATGATTTCCCACCGGGCAGTAGTTTATTTCTGTCATCAAATCTCTGATGAAATCTTTAAACATGAAATATTTAGCCCGACAGCAGCAAACCGCACATAGTGTTAACATGTCACAAGCTGCCTGGAGACTGCATTAGGTTGTAATTTGAAAGTGAGTGAAGTGATAATGCCATGCGCACTGCTTTTGTGAGCGTGCATTAATGCATCTTTTGCCGGGGCTCCTCATCGACAGCGAATCGACTCCCACTAATAGTATGCAGGAGGGTGGCAAAATTGGGGGTGATGCAGAAAATAAAGCGTATTGACCAGCCAACTGCAGCGTCTCAGCGGCCTTTAATCTATTATTGCCCTTGATGGGGATGTTTTAATGCAACTTTACTGTCAATCGCATTTATAGTCGCGCACTCTGCCTGCTGGGGAGCACTGTGAAAATGGCAGAACTTGGATCATGCTGTTGCTTAGAGCTCATAGTTATTGATTACGGCCGGGCTCAGGAGTCTGGGTTATAATTATTTCATTAAACCATTTAATGGTTATCAAATATGAGCCCTTCTACCATTCCACTTAGGAAGTGCGGCGAGCTTCATGTTTTATTGCTAATCCATGTTGATCTTATTTTTCTTAAATTGCCCGATGCTCCCAAGTGGTAGCTGTTCCCCTGCCGAGGCTCTCGGCGTATTGATCCCAGGAGAGCCGCTCTCGGTGACACCGGCCTCTCACACGGCACGGGGACATGGGATTATACGGGAGTGACGCTGCCTTAGCAGATCAGCCGGACTAAGAACCTTCCTCCTCCTCTGACCTCTTTTTGCCATGATAGGGTCACTCCCAGACTGCCACAGTGGAGAAAACACTTGGCCTCTTCCCTTGTGAAAGATATTTCATGCCTCAGTTTCCCTGTGCCTCAGTTTCCCTGTGCCTCAGTTTCCCCGTGCCTCAGTTTCCCTGTGCCTCAGTTTCCCTGTGCCTCAGTTTCCCCGTGCCTCAGTTTCCCCGTGCCTCAGTTTCCCCCATGCCTCAGTTTCCCCCATGCCTCAGTTTCCCCGTGCCTCAGCTTCCCACTTAACCAAAGGACTTACTTGCTTTTTTTAACTCATTTGGAATGAGAAGTGCCGACTCTTACAACCAAAATCCACCCCATATTCCAAGACAGGTTGTTGACATCTATAAAGGAGCAAAGAAATTCCCTTTCCAAAGTATTCTTGATTTTTTTTTTATATATGAATGAAAACAATTCTGNAAACACTTGGCCTCTTCCCTTGTGGAAGATATTTCATGCCTCAGCTTCCCTGTGCCTCAGTTTCCCCCATACCTCAGTTTCCCCCATGCCTCAGTTTCCCCGTGCCTCAGTTTCCCTGTGCCTCAGCTTCCCACTTAACCAAAGGACTTACTTGCTTTTTTTAACTCATTTGGAATGAGAAGTGCCGACTCTTACAACCAAAATCCACCCCATATTCCAAGACAGGTTGTTGACATCTATAAAGGAGCAAAGAAATTCCCTTTCCAAAGTATTCTTGATTATTTTTTTTATATATGAATGAAAACAATTCTGTTGCTTTTTCATATACCCAGAGCGTGGCTGCATCCCATTTGGTCCCACATGTTTGAGGCAGCCTTAAAAGTGTGGTAGGCAAAACACAGTCTGTCTCTGCATCCCCAACACTCTGTGTTTGCCTCTCTTTCCCGGGTGTGTTATCCTCGATGTGGTGACTTGGAGCATCTTGTATGGGTGTGAGGGCGTCGTATGGGGTCACGGCGAAACCCAGTTGGTTTTGGAGGGGCTGCTCTTTGTTCCTGAACATCTTGAGGTGCAAGAGCTCTTTCTGGCACAATTTCTGTGGGCTTTGGGCTTGTTTGTTTTCCTGTTAAATTGGGCCAAGTTCTCTCAGTCCCTCTCCATTTCACTTTTCCTCCTTGTGAGTGGCAGATTAAGCCAGGGTTTAATTCCCTTAACTGGAAAACCCCGTAGGAGCCAAGGGCTCTGCAGCAACCCCAGGGACTCTCATCAGCTGCACCAGGGAACGCTCCTGCCCTCCCTGACACCCCGGGGCCTTTTGAAAGTCACGCAGACCTCAGCACTAAAACACAGAGAAGCCAGGGACAGCGAGGCTTCGAGGAGGTGTCTCGGTACGCATTTGTATTCCGGATCCACTGAAAGCCTGTATTCGTTGGCACCTTTTCATTAAAACCCTGGATGCTCTGGAAAAGCTATATCTTAATTTGAACAAACTGATTCCTTTTTCCTGCGGGCAGGCGATACAGTTTCTCAGAGTCCTTTATCAGTATTCTGCGCTGCCTTCCAGCAGCTGCTCATTTTGTGTTGCCTCAACCTATGCTGACCTCATTTTCTATCACAGAGCAGTGAAGGATTTGGTAAAAATTAGTTATATTAGTAGCTCCCGACACAGCCAGTTTATTTGTGATATGACAAATATTTCAGCCATTAGGATCTTTCCATCTCTTAGCAGCTTAAATGCACTCACTTATATTCCAAATCACTGCTTAATTTAAAAGCCTATTTGTCTAGATTGTTGCAGGCACGAAAAAAAATGCGGAACACTTACCCTTTCAAATAGGCCGGCAGCGCAGCCAGAGTTGTGCCTGTGATTGGATCTCTCGCTCCATAACTTTACACTCAGCGAAGCCACAGACTAATCACTTAGTGCACGGCAGAAGCACATCAATTCCACGCCGGAACGGTGGGTGCGATGCCGGAGATGCGGAGGTTGGATTGCTGCCTTCTCCACCACCACCCACCCCCTACTTCATGCAGTGAGTCACCAGCCCTGCCTCAGTTTCCCCACCTGCCCTCTCAAGATATGGGAGGCGTTTGCCAGCTCTCTGTTACCCAACAGTTTGGGAATATGATGTGTGTGAGTGCAAGAAATTCACTGTAGGATTAGGGAAGGACAAGGGTGCTATGAAATCACTCCTGGCAGTGGGATGGGGTGTTTTATTGCCCACCAAAGCTATCTCTGAAGCTCTTGGCTGCTTGGCCAGAGGCTTCAGCATCATGGGGAAGGAGCTTTGAGAACATAGAGCTGTTGGAGCAAGTCCGGAACAGGCCATGACGATGATCCAAGGGCAACTGGGAGAGTTGGGGTTCTTCAGCCAGGAGAAGAGAAGGCTCCAGGGGAACCTTAGAGCAGCTTTCAGTGCTCCAGGACAGCTGGGGAGGGACTTTTTAGCAAGGCCTCTCCTGACAGCACAGGGAGTAATGGGTTTAAACTAAAAGATGAGCTTTCTTCTACGTGGCAGTGAAGAAGCCACAGGTAGGTTTTGTGATGCATTCACTACTCTCCTTGCAGATCTGCAAACCTTCCTCCCCCCTCCAAGAGCTCCCCTGGATCTCAGCCATCCTGTTCAGGTTAGATACACTAGACATCGCCCTCGGGCTTTCAGGAGGTGAGACTCAAAGGCTGAAGTTTGTTTTCAAGGGATACACAGGTTAACTCAGCTCATTTCTGCCTCTGGGGCTCCACTGAGGGAACCAGTTCCAAGTCTTTACCCAGGGACTGTGGGTTATTCCTTCCCTCGGGTTTCCGTAGCCTCCTCCCAGGTGGACAGCTGGTGTTTCTGGACGGCACCTTGAGGCTTTGCAAGGCAGATAGCGCTAGATTTGATGGGAAGCGAAGGAATTCACAAGCTTTAAAAGGCAATTGCTGAAAGTGCCATTTGCTTTTGAGGGAAGCTTTTTGCTGGTGGCATTAGTCCCTTGGGCTGGAAGCATCGCCCGCTGCCAATCCTTCTGCAGAGCATCCTTTTGCTTGTGAAGAACTAAGGAAAGGAATTTAAAAATAAAACACTTCTCACATGCAATTACTGCTTTGGATTTTGTCCGTTGGGATATGTGACAGCTTCTCTAAAGAAGAATTACCTCTAAAAATATACGGTATTTTATAGTGGGCTACAGCAGGGGATGCTGAATAAAACCAGTTACCCTAAGGTAACTCAGCTTTGAATTTTCCTGCACCTTTCACAGTTAAGGAGTTATGGCGGAGACGTATTTAATTGCTAGGAAAAAAGCCCTGCGAAACCAGAGCAAACTGTAATTCTTGCTTTGCTTCACCATCCGACTTGCAAGACTCTAGGAGTTCAGATGCTGATGGAAGTGGATCGATTTTCCCCCTATACCGAATGCAGCCAAAAAAAATCTCAACAAAGAAACCCAACCCACCTCCCGTGATGCAAGTCCCATGGTTCCAATTAAAATCACCTGTTAACGTAAAAAGGTCCCTTTTTAAAAAGGGTTTAAAAGATTTTCATTTAATTGATTCAATGTAAAATGCCCTTTACAATTAGCACTATAAACTACTTGTTTCCTACTGAGTAAGACACAATGTGAGATGTTTATCAAGACTTTGCACTCTTTCCACTCTTCATACTGAGTTCTTAAATTCCTTATCGACAGCTGCATCTGCCAGCAATGGATATTTTTAGTTTGTTGCAAGAAAGCTTTTTAAAAGGTTGTAATGGCTTGATTTTGTCTCTGTGGTCTCAAGCGATAAATCAGCTCTGAATGGCTTCATAAGTGTGGGCAGCGCTGCGTGCCCTTTATTTCGGAACAGTAAAATGACAAGATTTAACAAATTTCTTCTTTCCTTCCTCTCAGTATTTCCATAAAGGCAGCGCTGTTTTATGCAACGATCACAGCCTTCGTTTTTCTTCACTTTTTGTTGCGTCTTACAGTAAAATTCACAACAAATCATGGAATCATTTGGGTTGGAAGGGACCTCAAAGCCCATCCAGTTCCACCCCTCTGTGATGGGCAGGGGCACCTAACCCTGGATCAGAAGCTCAAAGACCCATCCAACCTGGCCTTGAACCCCTCCAGGGACGAGTCAGCCACCACCAACCTCATCGTGAAGAAATCCCTCTGTGACACTGGTTTCTGCTGAAGTCTCTGTGACTTTGATTGTAGGGCAGATACAGAACATTGTCTTCAAAAGACCGGCACCTCCCCTCAGCTCCATAAATTGAGAGCAGTGCACTTTTATTAGAAAAATCTCTATTTGTTGCTTGAACCCATTTAATGTGAGTACAGACCACAGATAATTTATTTCTTCAGGTGAGGGACGTGGATCTGTCAGATTGAGTCCAAAGGAGGTCATGAAGATGATGCGAGGGCCGGAGCACATTCCGTACAATGACAGGTTGAGAGAGTTGAGGTTGTTCAGCCTGGAGAAGAAAAGCCACAGAAATTATCCGACCATCCAGGGAGAAAGAACAACTGATGGAGAAGAGAAAGCAAAGGATTGGAATGAAGGATGCAGGAACCAAAGCCCTGCTGGGTGTCTCAAGGAGGCAAGGCAGCTTCAGTGTTTTTCAGTCTGGGAGCCTTCATCTGTAGAAAAGCAAATTTCTCCTTGGGCTGAATACTTGCATTGCCCTGAGAAATCAAGTCGTTTCTGTAACCACAGCATTCTGGGGCTGTGAAATACTAACATTTTGGTAGCAACCCCTTCCCCCCCAGCCCTATTTTGCAGTTTTACACCACAGGACCCTTTGGGCTCTCAGGTATCTTGCAGAGGCAGGGAAAGATGTTTCTGCAGAGCTGAGCTCAGGATATGCAGCTCAGCTGTGCTGCGAGTCCCCAGGTACCTGCTGGCAAATAGGTTTTTCTCCAGAAAAATCAGCAGCTCCTCCAGACCTGCAACTTCTTCAGGTACCGGAGTGAAAGATTTTTCTCCCTTACAGCCAGCATGGTTTGTATTTAGGAAATATCAGTCCTGTTTCTGAAGGATGCTCGTGCTCTCCAGCCACAAAGCATGCATCCCAGCTTTTTCCCTGTAAACCCATTTGTGTTCCCATTAAAGCAGGTGCTTCCATTCAGCGCCGTGAGTGCTTGCAACCTGTAAATCTTCCCCTCTTCACAGAACAGCTCGGCACTGAAAATACAACCGCATCACGCAGTTAGCTCTGCCTGGATTTCAGCCTTTCACTAGCACTTTTGGGGTGTTTGGATCTAGCTTCTCCACCCAAATAAGCATTCCGGGTCAGCATGTGGATGTGAGGGGGTTGTTTTCTTCTTATTATCCCCTTGTTAGAAAAAAAAAAAACACTGAGAAGATGTGTTGTCAGCTTCAGGGAGTTGCAGGTAGACTCACAACAGTGCCTGATGGTTGGACTTGGTGATTTTAGGGGTCTTTTCCAGCCTTAATGATTCGAGGAGCTCTGCTGTCCTTAGCCTGATGGTGCTTTAAGACAAGAGGAAATAAAAAGCAGGGTAAAAGTTGGAAAAAAACAGAACTAGCCCTGCTCTGAAATGTGTTCCCATGTCCAGCTACACACTTTAACCACCCTCTGTGGATACAAATGAGTGGGGGGGGGGATTTTTTGGGTGTACCCACCTTTCCTGACCCAACCTGCACATTCCCAGCCCAAGGATGAAGGCAGCGAGAAGTTTGCCAGCTGAATGCATGGAGCATCCCAGAGTAACTGTAAGCAGCATTTTTTTTTTCCTTTCCTGTGGGCAGGCTGCGCTTTTTGGGGCTCTCCTGACTAGGCTGCAGCTCCCCGCTGATGTGGGATCCTCCTAGCTGTGAGTAGCAGGAGGGCTGAGGGGGTACCAGGCTGCAAAGAAGGGGCAAAGTGAGGTGAAGTAGGGATGCTGCATAGGTGATGCCTCAATCTCCTGAATCCCTGGCTTAACTCCTTTCTGTGAGTGGGGAAACTGAGGCACAAGGGGATATTTTCACCCCTAAGAGGGGCTTGCTGAAGGTTTCTGGAAAGGGTCACCCAGAGCCCAGGTATTTATCCAAGATCAGACTCAGCCTCTTTGCTCTCCTCCAAGAAAGCCACGCTCTGCTCAGCAGGAACACCACAATTTCTCTCTAACAAAACATACTTAAGAGTCACCTCACATGCTAAAACCCAGCTTTCTGACCTCGTTTTGCTGCTAATAAGAAAGCCTCACAAATTATCCCAATTACACTTCCACAAACAGAGAGTTTGTTTTCACCCTTTCAATCAAAACTCTTGCTGGACCAGGGCAGAGATGCTGGCTTCCAGCCCTCGCTGCAGACACACTAATTACAAACCACAACAGGTTAAAGTGTCCAGCACAAAGGTGGTAAGTATGGGTGTAATTATGGGTTATTGTAGGAGCTTAATTAGGATAGCTGTAATTAGCCTATTTTTCCCAATCTTCATTTAGCAGCTAACAAAATCAAATGGAAAATATTTTAATTTAAAAGGTCTTCTCGGCACGGGGTTACTAGAAAAGACTTAATTACTCATTGATAAATACGAGGTGGAGAAATCACCTCCTTTGTGCCAGTGCTAATAGAAAGCAAGGCTGTTCGCCAAAAAAAATAATACCCAGCAGGTCTAACCCTGGAATTTAGGTTTCAGCCCCTGTAAAAATCTAGGACTTCTCACCTTCAGTTTAGCAAGGCTTAACCTGCAAAATGACATCTAAACCTCTAGGGAAAGGAATAATTTCTGTCTCCTGGGCTTGGGAGGGGCTGAACTGGCAGGGAGAGCCAAAGGTCCTGGTGCCCCCAGGGAAAGGTACCTCCATAGCCTGGTGGTCAGAAGATGCTTCAGGAACATCTGGGTGGGTTCAAACAACAAGGGTTAGACCCAAGTTTCCCAGCAGGATTGCAAAGCAGAGGGGGAGAGAACTGGCAGGTTTTAAGAGGGAGGTTTCTGGGTGTGGATTTAGCAGTACAGGGGCTCTCCAGGTTTAATTCGGGTGCTCAGGGTCCAATGAGTTCCTCCTTCTCTTTGTATTTGAAATGTTTGTGTGGTTGGAGCCTCCTTAACGCTCTGAAAATGCCTTGGTGCTAGCGTCAGGCTGGTATGAGTCTCACTTTGTGTGGAATCTCCAGCCTCTGGACAAGGAAAAGCTGTGAAATTCCTTAAGGTTAAATAAAATAATCAACTCCCAAACCACTTCTGGTTTTGTGGGAGTGGGGCGCAACCCAGACCCAACATCTCAGTGTTTTGGGGCACTGGCTTTTTTAAAGAAGCTTCTCCTGCCAATGCCCCTGTGGGTTAGGTTGCTCATTTACTGGTCTTGAAAACATCTCCCTGCTCACAAGCTAAACAGATGAGACTGAGATTCCTCTCTTTCTTGTTCATCTAGGGGTGAAAAATTGCCAGCAAGAATTCAATTAGCATCATATCTGCTTAGCCTGGACTGCGCCGAGGTCCTTCCTCTACCCATACTTGCACTGCATCCTCTTCACAATAGCAGCATCTGCTTTATTATGAGTTGCCTAATTGATGCTGACATGCCCAGTTATTATACGTTAACAATGTCCTCTGGGGTGAATAGTTAGAGGGGAAGGGAGGGGTGATCACAAAGATGTTTTTCTTTTGTTTCTTGGATCTTCTTGCAGAACTCAAAGCTGTAGCTGACCTATTGCGTTGCCTCATTCACAGCAAGGCCCCTGACTTCTGCATCGAACTCATTGGAAATGCTGGTGGCCAGTTTTCCTCTGGAAGTTTATTTTCAGATATTTTTTTTTCCCTAATGGGAAAAAATGCATTTTCAACAATGTCAGGAAGGCTTCTATACTGTGTGGTATAAAAAATGAAAGTTGCCTTTATCATTTTTCCTGATGGTACATGAGATGAAGAGCTGGCAGCAAAAGACAGCGTGATCCACCAGCTCAGCAGAGAGTTTAGAAAACCTGGGCACCCTTTGAAGCTCTTCTCAAAGAATTCTACAAAAAATTCAAAGCCACTGTGGCTTTGATGGGGCTACGAGGTCAGCGGAAAGATGTTACTATTCTGTAGGAATTGTAAAAATATCCCAGCTTTTCCTTCTGAGGAAACAGGAGGGGGCTGCTGTCTGCTGGGGAATGAAACTTCTGGCTAGGTTTGCATTGCTCATAGAGAGCACCTAAAAATTGTGGTGATTCTTAGAATCATAGAATTCTTTCAGGGAGAAATTTGCAGGACATCAAGTCCAACTCCTCTGCCATGAGCAGGGACATCTTCAACTTGATCAAGTTGCTCAGAGGATGCTGAGTTGCTCAAGTTGCTCAGCCTGATGATGGGGCCTCCACCACTTCTCTGTCAGCCTGTGCCAGTGTTTCATCACCCTCATTCTAAAAAATATCTTCCTTATAGCCAGTCTAAACCTCTTCTCCTTTAGTTTGAACCCATTACTCCTTCTCCTGTCATTAAAGACTGTGCTAAAAAGTCCGTCTCCATCATTCTTACAGGCCCCCTTTCAGCACTGGAAGCTGCTCTAAGGCCTCCCCAGAGCCTNCTTCTATGGTTTGCAGTAGCCCTGCAAGAGGTGCCAGGAGTAGCCAAGGTGGGTGAGTCCTGCAGGTGTTTCTCCCCGGAGCTGGAAGCCGCCTTCGAGTCCTCTGCTCATTACGGCGTCGCCAAGTGCTGCCGCGCCTCTGCCTGGCCCTTCACCGTGGAGAGTGTCCTGGATTTCGTCAGAGTAAGTTATTAGGGAGCATTAATAAAACTTGTTACCCTAATTGAGACAAATACTTAAATAAAAATCAAGGCTTCAGACTTTAATGGATGTGAGGGAACAGCACGCGAGCAACCAGGCTTCCTGTCCTTTTAGGATTGGATAGCAATAACCTTACAACGATGACAGCTAAATTAGAGAAGATGGCTTTCCATAATTTCTCCAAACAATCACTTAATGGGAGCGGTATAATTCCACGAAATAGGTGAATGGAGTACTGATCCATTTTATGGAACCATCAATAAACTAAACCTTGCCTGCTTTTAAGATTAAACTGAAAAAAAAGGAGAAAAAAAAAAAGCCTACATCCAGGGAAAGGAGAAAGAAAGAGTATTTATCTTTACACATAAAATTTGTGTGCTAGTAAAGTGCAGGCAGTGACAGGAATTTCAATTATTTAATCAAAAAGAAAATGAAAGTGGCTTTAAGTGTTGTGATTTGAGCCAGTGAAATCTAATGTGGGCTCACATTGAATATGAGGAAAATGGGAAGAAAATTAAAGCTGCTCCTACTTAAATCATGTGGTTACAAATGGTAAATTAGTTTCTCGATGTTTTCATTTAAGTGTTTAAGTGGAAGGTTTTATTCTTAATGTAGTGTTGTGACACAGAATAAAAACCGTATCTGTCTCTATAGCTTTTTTCTTCCCCCCTCGGTGCTGCTGCCTTGGAAGGCAAAAAGGGGAAAAAGCTGCAGCAATATTAGACTGCTTTTGTTAAAATTGGGAGGCAATATGCTTTCACCACAAGCTCATTAAGGTAATAGATGAATAATGTCTATTAAAAATGCACTAGGCTAAATGAATTTAATGTGTGTTGGGAGGGAAATTGCACTTGCCGGAGGATGCAAACTGGAAAATTCTCCTTTTTGTACTTATTTTGAGGCTCAAGTACAGATCTCAGTTGGACAGGATTGCGCACACAAGCACGAGCACATGGGTCTCTTATTTTGGCCCCTGTTAGAAAGCTGCACAAGCTTACAATGTTCTAAACCACCCCCTTCGCATCGAGGATGTTTTGTATGATATGTTTTTTCCCATAACTGCACTGCTGTTTTCTTCCATTCAGGCTGATGCCTCTTGACCTGTTGGATGCCCAGGCTTAATTTTCCGTGTATAACAACAAATGGCAAACTGATTTGCAAAGAAGGCTCTAGGCCATTGAATACCAAGGCTTGATCCCCCTGAAGTCAAAGGAAAACAAAAGCAGATTTGGTAGAGAACAAACACTTTCTTTGCATTGGCAAGCCTGGTGATTACATTGCACTGATCGTTTCTCACACTGGCTTTGGAGAGCAGATAACGTGTTTATGAAATAGGAGACCCTATAACTCATTATGGAAAATACTGGCTGAGTGGAAGCTAAATCAAGACAAAAAAAAAAATCAAAATTGTGCGTCTTATAAGTAAGAAATCATTGGGTGTTTTTAAGTCTGTGCAGTTTTCATATAATCATAGAATCACCAGGTTGGAAAAGACCCATTGGATCGTTGAGTCCAATCATAAGATTTCTATCATGCTTCTGTTCTAAAACAAAATGCCGTGTTTCGTATATAAAGATTTTTCTTCAGACTGGGGAAGCCTTAAAAAAACCTGTAGCTTGTAAGTCTTATTGTTATGTGGAACGTGTTTAACCCACCTACAAAATTCTTCAGCATGCACACAAGATGCAAAGCTGATCCTGTAGCCAAGTTACATTTGTTTCAGTGGTACCATCGCCCAGAGAAGCACCCATAGAATTTAATGAGTAGTTCGAGATGATCCTAAAGTACTGCCCTATTGCCTGAGCAGATCCTGGCTGTACATCCATCCCTGGAGGAGTCTGGCTCTCCTCAAGAACCCAAGCCGGAGCCTGTTTGCTGTGTTAGGTGCCTGTATTTGTCTGGAAGGGGTTTCTCCCAATGTTAGAAACCGCAGGCAGCTTTTTAATCAGCAGGATTTCTCTCACCCGCTGCTGGAACTGTTATAACCCCTGTGCACTGGCTTTTTCTCCACCAGAGCTGGTCTGGGTCCCCCAGCCTCACAGCCCAGGCTCACCCTGCAATCGCAGCCTTGTTACCTTCTGTGCAGCCTCTTACTTAGAAATCATTTTGGGAAAGGGTATATTTGAGCCTGCTAATCATCCAACTCATTCAGCTGAGCTCTGTTCACTCTCCTCTTACCCTAGTAACATTTTAGAAGGACACAAAAGTTTCATTTTTTTAGCAGGAAACTGTATTAAAATAAAACATCACAAAGAGCGAGGAATAGCAGGATTGAATCGAATCTTGCTGAACTAAAGAATTGAGTTTATTTTCTAAAGCATGGAAAAATCATGCAAAAATTATCTTACTGATTTATTACGAGGCATCTGCCTGCATCGTGACCTAGAGCTTTTTAACATTTCCATTTTAAAATAATATGGATAAACAGGAGAAAATGTTTTTAACATACGACAATATTATGTTACATCCTATCGCCATTTGAATGCCCCATCCCTGGGAAACGTACAAAATGCTGTTTCAAAATGTGATTTAAAGCATTATTTGAAGATGCATTTGCGAGATGCTGCCTGGAGGTTCTATCTTTTTTTCCCCCGGACCTGTCATCCACTTCTGGAGTGCTTAAAATAAAGTGCACGGATACAGAGTAAGCTGAAACAGTCAAGAAGCAATATAATACAAAAATGTTTCGAGTAAAGTGTGTTACTCAGATCTTTCTAAAGTACATTTCTCCCTTTATTCTGAAGGCCACAGCACAGCAAAGTCTGACTAATGCAAGTAATGGAACCAATCTCTTCCTTTGATCATCAAAAAGGTTACCTGTTTTTTTTGTAAACTAAGTCCAACTAGTTTTGCAATCTGTTTGGAGCAAACATGAAAGAAAAAAGGTTTAATTGTCTTGCAATAACGATACCTTTTCTTTTAATGAAATGACCGGCTAAGACGGCATCAGCTTGTGTCCATCACTGTGCATGTGAGAGACGTGTGAAAGATGCGACATTGGGGTTTCTGTCTCAACAGGAGTCGATATAACAATTTGTGCACTTAAACTGGGAGGGAAAATGAAGCCAGGATGCCGAGTGATTTATAAACTCCACTAGTAGAGGTTACCCTTTTAACTGAAGGCTGAATCATATTTATAAATGCTTAGTGTGGATTTTGTAACTCGTCACCGTTTGTTAATGGTGTTGGTCAAAATAGAAATTGAGAGATTGACAGAGACTGAGAGAAGAGAAGAGAAGAGAAGAGAAGAGAAGAGAAGAGAAGAGAAAGCTGCTCATTCATCCTATTTATAACCATTTATTTCCTATACATATAACTGTGATGTATAAACATAATTTGAAGAATTAGAAAAGCTGTATTCTTCTTCCACAGGTTGCCCAGGTTGGGTGTTTTTTCTAACTTTGATGCAGGAGTTACTTGATGAAACTCTGGCTCGTGTGATTCAGGAGGTCGGGCTGTGTGGGTATAATATCTTCCTCTGACCTTGCAGTACATCATTTGTGTGCTTTTTATTTTTAAGGCTTCAAAAAAAATTTAAGACTTTAAAGCTGGAAAGCAAAGAGTGGAATTGAAAAGAATAAAAGTATTTGCGTCATTTAGATTTACACACTCCATTGGGTTTTATATGTTACTTCTGACTTACATCAGCCTAAGATCAGAGTCAGGATTCTATATTCAAAGTATTCCTCTAAGTAGAAAATGTATTTGAGGTTTTCATTGGGTACCTGGCTTTAAATAAAGGATATGACAAGTAATTAGAGGAAAATCACAAATAACAATAGGAAAACAATGGGAGTAAGATAAAGGCTGAATGGATAAGAAAGGGAAAAGAAGGATTATCTTGCCCCAGTGGTTAAAAGCGCGGATGTACAAGGTTCATACATCATGAAATCGGGGAAACAAGGGAAGCCCTGAGTCATTAGTGCTAAAAAAGTGAATCAAAATGTTGAGTTGTGCCAATGATTGTTACACAGTCGGAATGAAGGAAAATGAATAAGCTTTAATGCATTGAAGGCAACAGCAAAGCAGCAAGTACAGCAGCAAGAATGGATTTTTTTTGAGAGCAAAGGATTAGCCAAGATCCCAAAGTACAGATGGTCCAGGGTGAAATAATCACCTTCGCCTCAAGGGAGTAAGCAGTGCCCATGGGATGGTCGCAGGATGAGGAGGAATTGATATGTAACTAAATGAAGAGAAGACTAATCGAAAGCAGGTCCCAGGGAAACTTCTAAGCCTCCCTTCCCAATTTCTGGCTCATTCCAAAAATAAAGGGAAGAGAGAAAGAAGGAATAATCTTGCTGCGGTTTGGAACCGTGCAGATAACCCTGCTGAAGTTGAAGAAAAATATTAGATAATTAAAAAGATCCTAGGTCTTAGTTAATAAGAGTCATTGTTAGGGGAAGAGCTTACACAGAACTCATCAATGTCAGTATTTTAATTTTCTTTAATTCTTTAATTTTTCTGTAAGCATCCTTGCCTTCAGATAACATTCAGTAATATCAGATAATGAGGGAAATTTTCAGTACAGAGACAAAATTCTGGATTTAGGAATGAAATCCCTGAGGCCTGCATGGAGAGTGAGATTTGGAAGGAAGATAAGGAAGTTACGGTCTAAGCTTTTACCCTTTGAAACAATTTTTGCCCGTCGTTGATGCCACAGCCCTTCTTCTTATGAAATTTCTTGCCATTACTGGTAGTGATACAAGACTCAAAAGTACCTTCCTGTCTCAATCACTTCTTAACATGATCCCTTCACATAAGCAACTCTTCCATCCCTCCCTAGTTTAACTAGAACTGTAGCCCTGCAATTGCCACCATGTTTATGGGTAAATTCAGTAATTCTGTCAGAACGACACAGGCTCAGTTTTTAACCTGAGTGTTTATTGTCTTGGAGTAAAATTAACATGCCGATTGCTTCTTTATTTCTCATTCTGCCTTCTCCTTATCTCAGTTACAAACGAAGGAGGGTGCCAGTCCATGGGCTGCAGGATGACGTATTTTCAAGGCAGCAAAAGCCAAGAGGGGCAGTTATGAGCTGTGGAAAACCAGGTTGGATCTTCTCCTGGTGCTGTCACTAACCCTGGCAAGGAGGTAAGAGCCTCTTTGACGTTTTCCTTGCTTCCCACCTTCTACGAGCTCTGCCCTTCACATTCCCTCTCCTGAGACAACCTGTTGCTAGAGCACATCCACCAAGCTCTTCTTCAACTTGAGCTGGTGTCAAGGCATGATAGAAGGTTGCCAATATTAAAATATTACCTCTGGCCACGCTGAAACGTCAGTAAAAACCTCTAGCACAGACTTAACTTGGTGGTGAAGGGGCTTTGTCCCGCTGCTTTTGACTGTACTCTTACATCACATTGATAGAATCATAGAATAGTTTGGGTTGGAAGGGCCCTCAAAGATCTTCTAGTTCCAACCCCCCTGCCTTGGGCAGGGACACCTCCCACTAGATCAGGCTGATGAAGATGAATTAAAAGAAACCTCTCTCGCCATCGACACAGTGACACTGAGCTCTGGGAGCCACAATTTTCCACTCCGAATCTGAGTGGCAAGAGGCAGGGCTGGATGCCAGGTCTTCGAGACCTGTGGAGAAAGGGTAGATGTAGGCAGAGGTAGGTGGGATGCAGGTGAGGAACGTGGCTGCAGGGAAGCATAAAAGTGTTTTTCCCTCTCACCAGCAGCATCCAATGAGTCACCAGGCAAAGCCATCCTCACAGTGGGTTTTATCTGAAGCATCGTGCATGGAACATTCTCCATTAAGCCAGGCTTTGTGTTCAAAAGACCTCTCTCTATGTCATGTGTGTGGCTACTCAACCCGAGCTCTTCAGACCTCTTCCCCGTACCCAGGCTCCCATTTTGATCGTATCAAGGCTGTCTGGTTTTAATTTAACCCTTCCTTTTGGAGTGGATTTTTCTTGAAAGGCATGAAAAGGCTGGGCTCCCGAGCTACCTTGTGTCTTCAAGAGCCACAGGAAGGTAAGTGCGTGTATTTTTAAACCGCACCAAATGCAACATGCTCAAATAAAGCTACTAACATCAATACAACTGCACCGACCTTTTAAATGACCCCTTAGGTTTTAAGTCAAATGAATTTATGTTTTCCTGGGCAAAATTTCCTGAGAATGCCTTCAAATGATCTTAAGTCTGCAAGTAGCGATGACTGGAGTTTCTGTAAGCAAAGCACATCTATGTTATTAAGCCGTGAAAAGGAGGGAGATGAACATGCGTGGAAGGGGAATGCATATTCATCCCTACCAGCAAAGTTTATAAAGCTCTTTGAGCCTGTAGAAATCCTTTTATTTTATTGAAGAAACAATGAATTAACTCCACAGTAGGGTGGTGACCTGGGTTCACAAGCTCCTGCCTCTGGAGGGGGCTGGAGTCGTTTGGGGCTGCAGGCTTAGATGTTACACAGTCCTACAAGGTGTTCAGAGGAGGATGCGAGTGCAGCATCAAGAGGCAATCCTGGTCCCCTCTCCGCTGGAAGAGAAACACGCGGTGAGCGAACCAACCACTCCTGCTTCTTCTCCCTACCTTGCGCTGCCCCCAGTCCTCCTTGTTTTCTCACCTCAGCCCAGCGAGACCCCAGCTTCTGCCCGGGTTTGGGGCAGTTTCTGTCAAATCTGTGGGAAAACTGTGCGACCACATCAGCAGCGACCCAGCTTTGTTGAGAGGAGTCCACAGAGGGTCTCTTTGGAGACCTCACTCACTCATGGACTTGGCAGCGAATAGAATTGTGCATGCATGTCAAAATATAGAGCAATATCTGTTGCATATGTCTATGCAGCCAGAAAAAAAAGGGTTAATGTGTGATCCAGGATCTGGTCCTCGAAGAGAACCAGGGGGTTGGGAGTGTTTGCAGGTCCCAAGGTCAGATCTACACTCTTGGACACACACACCCCCCCCACCATGGGGGAAAATAGATGAGAAGCTTGTGGGGCAAAGAGCCTCCCTCCCAACAGAGCCCACTGGCAGTGCCCTATTCCTGCCACAAAAAGCCATGAAATGGTAAATTTTCAAATCCTCTGAGTGTGAGGACTGCAGAGCCCATTCCTGGGGTCTGCTTTCTCTCCAGGGGACTTCATAGACAGGGGTTTACCCCTTCTGCTTCTTGCCCTTGAGCCAGCATCACAGAGAGGCTGCAGCGCCTGAAGTGCCACTGCCTGCTTTGGGAGCAAGTTTTGCTGCGATGTCACACCCAGACAGCAGCCCCCGTTCCTCCTTCTCCACCTGTACCCTAAATAAACCCCAAATAAACCCTAAATAAAGAAAGGCTCAAAAGCAGCCCCTCTGGATGAGGTTCAAGCAAGCTCTACCCCAAGTCCTACAGCTGTGACCCAGCCTGGCTAAAATAACTCGTCTTTAATCCTTCAAATCTGCCTTAAACACATACATGTGCACCCCCCTCGTGCTGAATAAAGCCCCAGCCCTCTCGGAGAAGCAATCCGAGCTGATGAAATAGCCAGTCAAGCGGCTTACACGCCCCTGGCTGCGCTCCCTCCGTTAACAAGTCGAGTATTAGACCCATTTCATCACTGTTAATTCATTTGCTTACTCATTTGCTCCTCGAAGAAAGTTGTTAGCCTGTTGGATTCTTAAACCCCCAGCCAAAATCTGGGGGCTGATGCTGAAACGGGCGTTTCAGGAGGGGATGCTGCAAGAGTTTTTCTATTATTATTGTTGTTGTTGCTGCTGCTGTCATCAT